>ML813762.1:79448-116570 GCA_009831015.1 Picea engelmannii | reverse complement strand
GCAGGAAAGTGATGAATCAAAACTCTAATTCACCAACAACATCCCAAAGGAGTACTCCATTAAGAAAAAATAATAGAACCAACGGAATGGAGATGAGAACAACATCATTTCGAGGGTCAGACGATGGTGGTGATAAATACCCACCTAGAAAAAGTATTGAAAAATCTCATATTGCATATAATTATGTCAAAAGAAAAAAGAATACATCAACAACATGGTTAAGAATACATGAAGTCCAAGAGAATCCATGTGCAATGGACATAGATGAGCTCATTGAAGAACCTAGTTTATTTGCACAAACACTATTAGAAACTAGGGAAATTGTTGATGCTATGAATACCCAGGATCCTGAAATATTCAAGGAGGAGTTTGTTACTTTGCACCACGCGACCTACAATTGCAAGTCTAAGAAATTGTTATTGGAAAATGTCTATGTTAAAAAGAAAAGGTCATCTGAAAGATGGAAATATTCAATTGACCTTTATGGAGTTGCATTGTCAAAATTGTATAATTCCATGGAGCAATTGGAGAAGCTTTGAAACAAACTATTGATAATATGGAAAAAGAAAATTCATAGTTGAAGAGGAGGATAAAATATTTATGATTTTCCTTGATACTAGGACCATTGTTTCCCAAACCTATAAATTCAATCCAACCTGCATTTGTGTTAGAGAATGCCACAAAAAGTAGCAGAAAATATAAAGGCTCTTCAAGTTTATTACAAGTAATAAGAAAATATGTTGGTGATGCCATACATAATAGAATTGATATAATCCAACAAATTTGGTAACTTTCCCGAAGAATTGCTATATTTTCATCCAGAATACAAAATTGCAAAGAATACCTGCAAAAGGACTTGGAAAATGATGAAGGATTTTACAGAGAAGTTGTGAATACATTTTTAGATAAAGTCTTGAGCTTAAGTGAATCTTACAGAAAAGAACAAAAACTTACTTCGAATTACCAGATGAAATATGTCAATGCATGTTGGCCGAGAAGAATTGAAGAATTAAAATAAATGATAAATCAAATTGATATTTTGATAAATAAAAAGAGTGATTTGTTTCTCAAACTTGTGGATATTACAAAGTAACTTAATGGTCAAAATTTATTGATGGATACCATGATTCTATCAAAAGAATCCTTAATGGTACAACTCAATGCATTAAATGTTGCTTGGGAAAACTAATTTACTAAAACTATAAACTTTTATGAGGAGGAATTTGAAAAATGGTTAGTTCGGTATATCAAAAGAAATGATGAAGTTGATGACACGTTGCATCAATCGGAGATGGATCTGAGGGAATTTCAAAATCAATTATTTGAAATTAAAACTAAGCATGAAATCACTATATCACCTTTAAGGGAGTATATCGAGGAGTGGTTTAAAAAGGAACTAATCATAATTACCGAACTGGAAAATCAAGAAGTAGTTGCAGCAGTTATGCCACCTCAAACAAAACATGCACCTTTACAAGAAACAACTATAAGAAAGTAAAGGGTTACTAGAACTTTCCATTACAGTGAGTCAAGCAACAACCTTGTTTCCCCTTTACGTTTGTTTTATTCTACAATCATTTTTCATAATTCCTTCCATTTCTCATTATTATGTGAAAATTAGGCTGACCCTTGATTTTTTTTCTCTCATCTTCCATGTATTTTCATTTTATGGTCCGTGACAACCCAATCCTAGTTTGTTTTGAAGGGTGAATGCATATCTTTTATTTAAAGAAATTTACTTTGTATTTAAAGACTTATATTATTTTATGAGACTCCAAGACAACTATTTGGGATACTACATTATTGTATTCTCAAAGACTTTGATATGAAGCTTGAGTTTACAAATGTTTTATCCATCATAATATTTTTGGCCCCTAATAGATCAATCATTTAAAGTTCTCTTATTTATGTCGTCCATCTTTCTTATCTCTTTATTGTGGATATTGTTTACTTTTTTTATGAATAATGTGATGGAAATGTAAACCTATTAATTATCATACTCATTTGATTTATCTACATTGTGAATATTGTATATATGGTTTTATTTTAAAGATACCTGGTACCAATATCAAGTATTATTTTGAATGTGAATGTTAGTTTTTACAAAATTTGGTCTTTCTCAGATTTTGTTTTATTTTTGTTTATAAGTTCATAAGAAAAAGAGGAGTGCCACATATATAAAATATACAGGGGGATTTATATCCTCATGAGGTTGACCTTAAGACCGTAAAACAGTATTTTATATCAACAAGGATGCCCCTCTAACAAAAAATATGGATTACTTAAGTCAGATGAAATCCCTAGGTGTTCACTCGTAGTGTATTATTGAAGAATGGTAGTCATTCGAGCAACACATCCAAAAAATTGCACCATGCATCCACCAAAGTTGCTTGAACCAACCTAAGAGTAGAATAGCACTAGAACAACAGATCCAGCATGTGCCCGCCCTAAGGAAAAGATTTCATTTTTTATCCAAATTTCTTCTATTTCACAACATCCACTCCTTGAGCCAAGGTTTTCGGCATTGGTATCACAAGTAAAGGAACCATACAGGTTATAAAAATTCCAGGAGGTAAGGATATTGAGGGAACTGAAGGAGGAAGCAACAATCGGCCAACCTGAAAAATCCTGAAGAGGTAGATTTGGAAGCATAATTTGACCAACCACAACAATCAAGAGCAACAACCCTAGAAACATCATCTAATAAACTAGTGCAGTAACAAGTAACAAAATCAAAAGTGGAGCCATTCCCAGAAGCATAGTCGACAACACCACCCCTAACCAACCAACAAATATAAATAGGCAGACACACCATTTTTGTATAGATCATCGACTAATAAGCAATCATTCAAGATTCGATCCTTAGTCGAAATAGTCATTGACAAATTTTAAAGCCAGTGACATGTCAACTAGCCTCAAGAAAAGGTAGTTGATCACATGAGCCAAAATTATGATACATAGTATGCATGATAGATCACAGTTATCATTTTCCCCCATGTAAACAACTCATCACTTGCATGAATTTTTCTATAAGAATAACTTGAGGTAGGCATGAGAAAGTCATGTGTAATCTAAGTTGGTTGGAGTAGAGTAATTGTGAGTTCAAGAGAAAAGTATTCAGGCTAGAGCAGTCATGCGATTTAGCCTAACAATACATGTATGATTCTTGGGAGGGTCCAGTTCATCCCAAGGTAGGTCACAGTTAGCCAAAAAATTTGATAAACAACAAGCGTTGAGTCTAAAACCCCATAGGAAGAAGATAGGTGGTTCCAAGAATGGTTTCATCACAAGACATTGGCTAGAAATATTGGCAAAAGGGGAGAGACCCTTCCCTCATCAGCAGAGAATGAAGGCGGTCGACCCTTGATAGGGTACAATTCAATTGAAGGTAACTCTACATCATTTGGCCAATGTTCGGCTCTGCACCAAACCCAAGTGAATTCATAGACACAAGCCACCAATATCAGCAAGGTTTTGTTGGCAAGAGCGGTGATAAAGAAACTTCAAAAATTAGAGTGAACCATCGAGACATGACCCATCCTTTATCACCTAAGTCACCATGAAGGATCCAGACTAAATGATCTCACACATGAAATTTTTTAAAAGTCGCTGCACTCTAAAAATTGTAAATGTAAGTCCAAATATCCCTCTTATTTGATGAAAAGAAGGAATTGTGTGTGGGGAGATGTTGGAGGGCCTAGTTGACTTAGTTGACTAGACCCACCAGTTTACCAAGTGTAATGTCAGTTTATTGTGAAAAGTCAAATATGCAATGTAATTCAACCAACCACTAGGTGGGGTTGACCAGTTAGGCTAGTTAGAGAATTTGTAACTACTTTCCAACCGACTCAATGTATAAATACAGGATATCATAAATGTAAATGTGGTTTGGTATTGATCATAATAAATATACTTATTGTTGGTCTCACCATTACTTGTCTCTTCCTTCCCTTGTTCTATGTGTGCATGTGTATATTGTTGTGTAATGTTGTAATATGATTTATGAAGTCTACTGGTAACTTCATTGTGTAATCTCATTGATTACAACAGGACCTAATGTTTTATTGTGATGATTCAAAATAAGTAACTTCAAAACATGGTTGTGGCCCGATGAGTGGCATCAAATAGATTTGAAAGATGGGATATGCTTGTTTGAAAGTTTACTAATGAAACATTAAGTCCATTTGAAAGATAATATAATTTGAATATTTCAATTAGCCCAATGAGTGCATGAATGGTTTTGAAAGATAGTAGATTCAAATTTTTCAAGAGGCCGATATAACAAAATTTTGACAAACAATGATCAAAACCATATTTCAAATATAAAATAAATGGACACCAAGGCCAGACTTTATCATAAAAGATTCGGTGTTGAGAACACAAAAATGAGACACCGCACCAAAATCCAACTTAGAAATAAAGTTAAGCTACCTAAAACAAACCCAAAAGAAAAATGCAAGGGTAATAGAGGTTTCTCAAGAAAAAATCATGTAATACATTACTCATCATCTATAAACATAAAAAAACACCATCATTCAAGAAATCCGCAATAAGCATCAAAAGCGTGTAAATAAAGAAGGAATCCTAAATTTAAAAAGAGGGGTCCCCAAGTTCGAGGACTTGGCTAGTTGAGGCCTCAACACATATTCTAGTCCTTTTACAGGGAATGTAGTCACCTCCTTTAACATTCAACATATTCAAATACATTAACATAGTCAAAGTAATTTAACTTCAACTATGAACATAGGAAACTCCTTCAATATTGAACATGGTATAACATAACCAATGCTCAATATAGTTAACATAATCAACATGGAAATAAAGCTCAACATAATCAACATAGTCAAAATTCAACATATTCAAATAAATTCAAGTTCTTAAATAGTCAGCATACATAATATGGTCAACATAGTCAACATATTCCATGTAGTCAACATAATAAACATTCATCAAATATTTCAATAGTCAACTTATAAACTCCTTCAACATAGTGAACTTTATCAACATATTCTATATAGTCTACATACTCAACATAATCAATGTATGCCAACTCCTTTAATAGTCAAGATAGACACCTCATTTAACAATTAATATAATCAACATAAACAATATTCTAGATATAAATAAACTCCTTCAAAAATATTCAACATTGCACATTAAAATAAATGCTTTAAATGAATTTTATTTACTTGTTATAAGTAAACAAATTCTTCCATCACGTCCCTAGGTTGGTTGCCTATGTTGCATTCCTCACTACATGTCTCTACGGAGTTAGGAATTTTAATTAACATCAACATGTTTACATTGGGTACCATCCACTAAATGAGAGGAAGTTCTTGGGGGTTTCCCTATAAGGTTTTCCTTAGGAAAAGACATTCTTGCACATTTATGATCAATAATTGTTTAAATGTCTGAACATATAATATTTCTTTCATTGGAAACGCTAAATTAACAATGTACATGTTGGCTCATTCATTTTTAGTATATACCTACATGTTATAGTGTCATTTTCCACTATACATGCATATCATGACTCATTAGACTATGTTACATCCCTTTCCTTTCTTGCAGGACTTAAATCCCCTTTTTCTTCCTAAAAGAAAACCATTTATCAAAGTGTAAATGACTTTCCTTAAAGCAACTCACATACGTATGCGAGTTTCGTGTTGGAAACTCGTGTACATGTTAATTTTGGATCAAAAAATATAATACCAACATTTCATGCGGACTTTACGACATTTCCCATTCCCTAACTTACTAAAGCCCGTATATAATGATTCCAACCATCAAAATGGAGTATAAAGGAGAGCCTTGGGATGGAGGAAAAACATGGCTAAGAAATGCACCATTATGTTGGGCTTTTGAAGATTATTTTACAAGTGCCCTATTTCCTAGTGTCGGATATTGTCCCCTCTGCTTGGAAAGCCTTGTTTCCATAATCTTCATTTTCCTTATCTTGTCAAGAATAACCCCTTTGTCTTCCTTGGACCTACAAGAGTGCAAAGTGTTGGAGGCACTCCTATACATTTTCAACCTTGGGTGGAGGAACTTGGAGCCTAGTTCTAGGATGATGCCGCAGCGGTTACAGGTTGTAACCAACCCCTTTTTTTTGTCATCAATAAAAGAATTATCATTCTCGTCTAATTCTTTGTGTTATTTTATGATTTTGATGATATTATATGTATGGTATTTTGAATCTAAATTGTTTTCAATTAGTTAGTTAAATAATAACTACTTTCTTGTCATTTCATATTTCTTTATCTGCAAAACTTTCAGGGGGTTTTCGAGAAGGAATTCCATAGAAAAAAACATCAAGTTGGATCTACTCCAAACGTAGGATTTTGGTTGCACTTTTCTTCCATTTTCCTAAAAGTTAGTTATTATAGATAGTTATTCTTGATTGATTGTTTAATTAGAGTTTGAGACAAATGTCCTTGGGTTTTTATCTATTGTGGTTGCGACCCAAAGACCATAGGAACTAATTTCCCTTAACAGAATTGTCGACCATACTGGGGATTCTCCCTTTTTGGGTCATTAAGGGTGCTTTCCTTTTTTTCATTTCTATTGAAACATTTTCTGTGTTTTAATCCTATTTTAAACACTCTCTGAGTCTATAGAGTCCTACCTAAGTTTTCCAATGCCTTTTTCTCTCTTTTTGAGGGGTTTTTAAGGGTGTACGTGGGTTTCCCTCTTAGGAGTTGCGTACATATGCATTTATTGTATTACACAATCGCATACATAGTCTGAAGAAGGGTATTTTCTCTTCCCAATCTAGTGGAAGTCAGTGTGTTTGTACTCTGAGATATTTATGGGTCTTTTGTGAGTTTTTAAAAGTGTTGTTTGTTTCCAGTAATTTGTTTCTTTGTTTCCAAGATTGCAAGAAAAACTTAAAGATTTTGGTCAACTTTTGTGTTTGTTCCAAGTTGTTTTTGTTTTTGTTATGGTTTATGGTTTCAGAAAGATTTGTAGGGTGTTTCTTACACTCTATTTCTTGTTAGTACATTGGCTCATCAGGTGCTCAATCAATTGTTTTGTAGCCTTTCTCCCCATGTACCTTTCTTGTTTTCTTGTTTGATTCAAAATTAAAGCATAAGAGTGTATTATTTTTTAACTTCTTCCCTTTCCTTTCGTATCTCCATTTTTTAAAAGAAAATTTCATTATAAGCATTTTCTCTTCTTGAATTTACTCTTGTTCTTAAAAAAAAAAATATTGTGTTTTAGTAGCCTTAGTAAAAGAAATGAAATCCATTTTTGCAAAGTTCTTTCGCAGTCTATTTTTCATTTCCTTTCAAAAGTATATTAGATTTGCATTGCAAAGTGGCTCGAGATCTTGCATACAATAAAAAATGCATTGTTTTCATTTTTGAAAAAAGACAAAATAAAGAGTTTGTTTTTAGTTTAATTTGAAGCATTGTTACACTCATTTTTCAGTGAAGAAATTGCATCATGCATTTGTGTTCTTAAGTGTTTTTATGTTGTGTATGTCAAAACACCATCTAGTTTCATCCATACCCCTTTGAGTAAATAATATCCCCACAAAATGAACGCTAACTAAAATTTATTAGAAATTTTCATTTTGTAGGGTGAACAGATTAGTTGTAGTCTAGGGCCTTAGTTTAGGTTGGAGAGTTAATTTATCCAAGACTAGAAAAAAAACATAAGAGTCTGATCTAGGGAGAGTTCAAATCCAATGGTTGTATAAGTATAGATAGGAAGCTCCTCTAACACAAGATTTAAACATGAGATCATGTGAAGGAGAGCCAAGGAGATAACCCCTCCAAATATTAACTAAACGTAGTGGAGATATCATATATTGGGGGATTTTCCTGAAGTGACAATGACTTATTTGGAATCATTTCTCTGTGAAATTTTAACTTGGTTGAGTTTTTCTTGAAGTGATACTGGCCCTCTTGCGATCAGTCCTCTGGAAGATTCTCACCCAGTTTGATATTTTTTGAAGTGACATTGGCCATTTTGTAGACAGTCCTATGGAAGAGTTTTAGGCTTAGTTACCCTACCCATACATTTGATCTCAACTGTCAACTGTAGCCCCCATACATTGACTGTGAGTTAATGACCTTAGTTTATTTTCCTAGGGATCTTAGAGGTGACTGTGGGGGGTTTTTTGTGGTACCTGGGGCATATTTTGTATAACACTTCTCAGTATCAATGGAGGGCGCCCCGCAAATTGTGGGTACTTGGATCAGATAAGGTTGGTAAGTGGAGGTCAGGATAACTACTTCTCACTCCTCCGTTTGTTGATCCACGAGACTTAATTAACCCGTTCCTTCATCTAAAAGTTTCTTACCTTACATTGCGACTATTGCGATCTCAGGACCTAATCCACATGAGTCAAGATATTAGCAAGATTGTTTGTGTATGTTGTTTCATTTAGAATTTTTTTAGTGGTGTGCTTGGCGATTGTAGATTTTCTTAGCAAGGCATGTACGTAGTCACCTAGAGCTAACAACTCAAAGTGGTTGACCAACCACCTTGTTGGTCGAGGAGAATTCAAGGTAATCCACCTGTTGAAGAAGGATTGAGTCCTCCACCGCCTCCTTTGATGTGTCGACTTGATCAATCTGACACTTTTGTACCGATTGGTCTAGTCGAGACCGTTCATATGGAATTGGTAGAGAATAAAATTTCTTAGCCAAAGGTTGTAACAATAACTGATCTTGGGACTGAAGAATTTTCTCCACCTGCCAACTCTCTCTTAACTAGGCCTTACGCTCTAGTTGTTGTGCAAGTTCTTCCTCCTAGGTCGAAATTCACTGACAATATCCCTCTTCATTGGGCCATGATGGAAGGAACTCCAAAAGTGTCTAGGTCAGGAGTCATTGTGACTATCACTTCAATAATTGTTACCAGTGGGATTCCCCCCCCTAACATGTCGAATCAAACAAATGGTGTGATTTAATCCACCGTTTCTACATATATCAGCAGTTATGCTCTATTGATTGTTGGTTCCACCCAACCTTATGGTGTGGCCATGTCATTATCCTCAATAACCAACTCCTTTTCATTTGGTATGTCATCGATGAACATGCTAAACACGTTGACAATCTTTCAATCGACGTCCCAAGTCTCTAATGTTGGTTTAGGGAATTCCTTGATTCTGTATCAAGCAATTCCTTGGGGAGGATCTCCTATATATTTATCATTCCCTTCTTTCGGAAGTGGGGCATTCCCATTTTCCATCCCTAACCCCTTTGAGGGATGGGCTTCTTCTATGGGTAGCGGATCCCATTCTATTAGTATGTCATCCCCATCAACCCCATTCACATTGTATGGTGGGTTCGAGAGTAATCCTTTCTCCATGTCTTAAGTGTCTATATAAGGCAACCCCTTCCAAGCTTAGTTGAATCCCACACAAGGTTTGTTCCCTTCACAAGGGATGTCATCAGGGGGCAACCCCTTTCTCGATCAGTTGAACCCCATGAAGGGATGTTTTCACTTGCAAGGGGGATTCATAGGGAGATTCTGTATTTTTTCGTTCGAGAAATAGACAGGTTGGATTTTTCTTTTGTTTAACCAGAACCAAGGGTTTACCCAAGGCTCTGGCTCATCCAAAAACTCTTCATAGCAACCTAGTGTCAGTTTCAATCCTGGACCTTCTTTTAAGAATTCCAATCAGTCGATGTCGCAGCTTAGGTTACTTTTTCTAGCAGCTCTTCATTTTCCATATTTGTCTAAGTTGATGAATGACCTAATTCATCACCCAAGTTGGCTTGCGGTCCCGACCAAACAACTTTTGGACATACCAAAGTTCGAAGGAAAGAGTGGTGAAGACCCACAGGATCATGTAATGATGTTTCATTTGTGGTGCCTTGTCTAATTTGTTTAACAATTACTCAATCCAGTTATTACTATTCCAATGCACCCTCATTGGGGCCATCTCTAAGTGGTATATATAACTAGAGAGGTCTAAGTACACAACGTTTTTGCATATTTCCATGGTTTTTCTCAACCACTTCCAACTCCATATCTGGTATGATGTTGGTACATATATTTTATCTAACTTTGAACAAGATAAAGCTATGTACATTTCCGATAATATTCGAGAATGGAGGAGACATAAGAGGTTGATCAAATCCACAGTCCTGCCATAATTTCTCTTAGAATGGTTCTTGAAGTAGTTAATTCCTTACATTTCTAGGGATGTGGCCACTTCAGGGGTGTTTACAGAAGAGAGGGAAATATTTAGAGCACAACAGTTAGAGTTTATTTACTCTCAATCAGGTATTCTCTACGAAATCATTCCCAACACACCACGTTCGACTCTCGACTTGGAAAAACCAAAATATCAACCACATGTCGATGGTATTTCCAATTCCTCTCAAAGTAAATTCGTTGATATGGTCTCTAGCCAGATGCAGTAGTTGTATATACAAAAAACTACTGTTGGTCCGGCCCTTAGCTCAACCACCCCTACTACCCAATCATTGGATGTACACATAGTGTAATTGAAGACTCAAAAGGGTCCTTAACAACCCATAGATAAGAAGAAAGGCAAGGGAAAGAAGGGTAGTGAGGGAAAAGATAAAAATTCTAATAAGAATGTTGAAGGGGAAAAAGATGAAAAGAGAAAGGTGAAATTTACATGCAAGCTTTGTGGGGATGATCACCTTAATCATTAGTGCCTGAAGATGGAAGAATCCCAATGATTGATAAAGTTGCAACAACAAAAACAACCTGTCGTATTGAAAAACCCGTTTTCACAAGGAAAAAATATGTAGGTTGGCTCTTCCACTTTCAATCCGAAAGGGGGAACTTCTAGTGCACCTTTGCCGAATGAATCATTCTCGTTCATTAATATGGTTAATTCTACAAAATTAAAATATGAGGTATACTTTTCGACCAAAAATCATGATTATGGTAATCCAGAGTCAACATCAAAAGGAAAAGAAACTTATAATCCTTAGGAGCCTCTCCACATAGAAAAACCCCATAAGGAAACAACATCATGCATACCAAAGGGTGCGTACAAACAGACGTCGCATAACCCTAATGCTAGATCTACACCCAACTATTCCATTGTTGAGGATTTAACTCAAACGTCATGTGCAATGTCTGCTTTAGAGGTGCTTCAAAGTTTCCCCATGCAACACATTGCATTGTAATCCACGATCAGAGCGACGGATTCTTATAGCTAGCTCAATATGAAGTTTGATGCTACTGATGTGAAGCCTTGTCTTCCTTATCATGTAGCCTTCCATAATGATGTTGTATACGCAAAACACATAATCAGGAGGATTGCCATAGACGAGGGTGCTTCGACGTGTGTCATTTCCCTATCCTACTGGAAATTTGTTGGCTCTCTAGAGCTCGTACCTTCTCCCACTTCATTAACTGCATTCGATAGGTCATATTTTATGCCACATGGGATTATTTCCTCTTTTCCATTCCAGTTAGGCGGAAATTCCATTTCGTAGAAGTAGAGTTAGACGACGTGCCACTCAACTATAATATATTATTGGGAAGGAGTTGGACTTATGCGATGACAACTGTCGTCTCCTCGGTATTTCAAATTTTATGCTTTCCCCATGAGAGAAGGATTGTGAGTATGGATCAAATGGATTTTAATCTCTCTATATCCATGAAAAATCCAGGATCCACGGTTCCCTGGATTGAAAACTCTCATTCGACAACTGAGCGTATTGGTGTTGGAATGTGCCCTTCACTTATGGGAACCTTTAATTTCCCAGCACCAGTGTCTTATATTTGCGCCACCCTGATCGACTTTCAAAAGTTGAGTTCATCGGCTCTAGTTACAAGAGTCACATCATTAAGAACATTGTATATGCAATATCCATGGGTGTTACCCTCTTCATGCGAATCAGTCGAAGGTCGCACACATGTCGGGATGGCTAGGTCATTGTCTGCAATTAAGGTTGCTTACCAGGATATTCAACAGTCCATTGTAGATGCAAATAAAATTCCTTTATGGATAGAGGAGAATGATTAATATATGGATCCCATATGGGATCATAATTATTCAACATCTCAATACTGTCTTAATATGTTCATGCCGTCAAGCGAGGCTATTATCGAGGCAATGACTGGGTCAGAAAGGACATGGGAGGATATGCATCATCGACTGTATTTTATCCCTGATATCATTTGTGTATTTTATCCCTGAGGAGAATTTAATTCAGCTATGAGTAGAAATGATGGTCAAACAGTAAACCCCTTAGCAAAGCACGGTGTCTATGTTGAGGGGAATATGGAGAATATATCAAAAATCGTCCCGATCAACATTTCTAGAGCCCATGATGTTGTTGAAAATGTCTTTATCGGGGAATATCGTTCTCAAGATTAAATTAATTAGTACATGAAACTTTTCAAATAATTTCGTGATGTTTTTTCCTGTTTGTACGAGGAAATTCCTAGCATATATCCTTAGAATTTCGAATAGGAGATCCGAACCTATGAAATAACTAAGCCAGTTCGGCAGAAATTGCGACCAATCAACCCGAGGAAAGAAACAACAAGCAAGGATGAGGTAGAAATTTTTTTCAAGGAAGGCTTTCTCTATCCAGTCTCGTTAAAGGAGTGGGTATCCAACCCCATTCTGGTAGAGAAGAAGCAAGGTATGATTCGAGTATGTATGGATTTTTGTGATTTGAATAAATATTTTCCTAAGGATAACTTCCCTACGTCGTGTATTGATCAAATTCTTGACAAATGCGCAGGATGTGATATTTTCTCGTTCATGGATGGTGTTTATGGTTATAACCAAATACAGATCCATCCCAAGGACCAACACAAGAAAATTTTGATTTGTCCTTGGAGAACCTTTGTATACAAAAAGATGCCTTTTGGCCTTAAAAATGCCAGAGCTACTTTTCAATGGGCCATGATGTTTTCTCTCCACAATCTTAAGCACATAGTGGAGGCTTATTTGAATGATGTCACCTCCCACTCGCGTAAGAGGGCGCAACATATTCTACACCTTTGCCTTGTCTTAGAGAGATGTTGTCACTATCAAATTCACTTGAATCCACACAAATGCATTTTTTGTGTGACTTTGGGACGTCTCTTAGGATATATCGTTTCAACTAAAGGGTTCACGGTTGACCCTTTGAAGGTAGAGGAAATAACTTAGTTGCCTCCCCTGCACACAATGCATCAATTTTAGAGTATACAGGAGAAGGAAAATTTCCTTTGATGTTTTGTACCAAGCTATGTTATTATCACAAAACATTTTATATTCCTATTGAAGAAGGGGTCCCCCTTTTATTGGGATGAGTTAACACAACTTTCTTTTGACACATTGAAGAAATATCTAGTATCGAATCCTTTGCTTATCCCCCCATATTATAATAGATATTTTCTACTATATCTCGCGACAGCTAAATCTTTGATTGGCATGGTATTAGTTCAAGAGGATGATAATACCCAAGAGAATGTCATATATTATTTGAGTCGAGCCTTGATGGGACCTGAGCCAAAGTATTCTCATGTCGAGAAACTATCCTTAGCATCATTTCATGTTGATCAACGCCTCCGACATTATATTATTTTGCGCAAGACGACCATCATCTCCGATGTTAACCCTTTCAGTATGTTTTGACTCAGTGAATAATTGGCGAGAAGTATAGCAAGTGGATTGTTGTTCTTTAGTAATTTGATTTGGACATTGCTTCTGCAAAATCCAAGAAGTCGTTAATATTCGTCGAACTTATGTAAGAGTTACCTTAGAGTATGAGGAGAATGAAGTTATTGAATAACTTCCTGAGGAGCGTATATTCATCATCTCTTCTACTGACCCTTGGTATGGATATATCCTTATATATCTCCATACTTTCAAGTTTTCCCCGCATCACTCAAAGGATGACCGATGTCGGATTTTCCATCAAGCAAAGAATTACCTTATCATCGGTGACACTTTGTATCGTCGAGGATTTGATTCAATTATCCATTATTGTTTAACCCACGAGGAAGAGGAAATTGTTCTTAAAGACTGTCACAATGGATTGTGTGGTGGTCACTTATCAGGACTGGAAATAGCCCACAATATTTTACGCGATGGGTACTTTTTCCCATCAATATTTAAATACTACATAGAAACGATCAAGAAGTGTCACTCATGCTATATTTTTTCTCTAAAGATGCACCTTCATCTTGCTCCTCTTTTTCCAGTCGTCATCTTTGGCATGTTTACTAAGTGGGGCGTTGGTTTTATGACATGCCACCTACCTTCATCTAGGGGGAACCATTACATCATTGTGGTCGTTGATTATTTCACAAAGTGGGCGGAGGCCATGCCTACTTTTTCAAGCGATGGTGATATTTTTGCCTTCTTCATAATCAACTAGGTTATAACTTGGTTTGGTGTTCCTAAATATATTGTCACTAACCATGGAAGTCACTTCCAGAATAAGATGATGTCAGAAGTTGCTTCCAAGTTGGTTTTTAGACAAGAGCACCCGTCTTCGTATTACCCACAGGTGAATGGATAGGTTGAGGCTATGACTAAGTCTCTTAAAATCATTCTCTGGCGCACTGTTAATGCAAGAAAGTCTAATTGACACATTATTCTCTATCTGTCTTTATGGGCATACCGGACTGCAGTAAAAAAAACTACTATATTTTATCCTTTCCATCTCATTCATGGGTTGGAATATGTTTTACCTATTGATTGTGATATTATTTCTATAACAAACCCTTCCATACACAAAACAAGGTAAGTGATTATAACGAAATAGCAATATTTTTTTTTTTACAAGTTAAGAAATGTTCAATATGACAAATACATAAGCATAGACAATTAGTATACAATGCTAACAATCGTTAAATGATCTATGTTTATTCAACATAATTATTCTTACTCAACGCCAACTTCAAAACAAGGTCAAGATACAATATCAAGTAACATTTTAATGGGTTTAACAAGTGAACATCACTATCATCAGATCACACAAAAGATTACAAGTACAAAAAAAATCTACCCGCCCAATCCTACCCTACAAGGTCAGGACCTTCAAGACACATAATCAACGCTCAAGTCCATGATTCATATGATTGATTTTGACCATTTAAGGTCTCGGGACTGGAAGTTGTTCTGAGGAACATGAAGATATGTATACCCAAGCCATTCCTAATCTAAATTTCACAAACCATAATCACTTCATGACATTGCCTACCTGCACATATACATCATTCACCCAAAAGATTACATATTACAAGAATGTCTCTAATGTCTTGTATGAACCAAAACAACTTCATAAGATAAAAACATCTAGAATTCCATTTATACACATATTAATAATTTAAGACTCAAGAATAATGTGTGATTGTGATCTTGGGAGGTTAGCACTGAGATGTTTATTCTTGTGAGAATTTCAATTCATCATAAACTAACTATGTCCTAAATAAAATTTTAAAAATTATTTATCTCATGACACACGAAAATCATTTGTTCATGTTATCTGAGAATCCACAACCTTGCGTAATATCATATTAACAAAATCATCAATACTTAGTTAGAACTAATGAAAAATCTTAATCAAGCTTGTTCTTTATTTTACAAAAATAAATGTTATATTTTAAAATTAATACCTATTCCCCAAGTAAGGGCTTAGCAATACTTTAAGATTTGTGAATCATAACATTTATTATCATTACCTTAAACTCTGCATTATATTTCATTATAAACATTCTAAACTCTTAATTTAATTCCTTACAATCCTATGCAATGACCTTAACGAACGATATAACCACACGACGGATACAAGTAAAACATCTGAAATATTTTCCTTCGTCATGGACATCCAAGAATGTTAGATGTAATCAAAGTATTTCATAATTAGATCTCGTAGTCAAACACGTAAGTAAAGGATCGGATCTCACGACATTGACGTCAGGTCGAAAGAGAACTTGTAATTTAATTCTACAAACCCAAAAATTTCCCGACTTGTATATAATTCAACTATTACCAACTGAGGGTCTTCGATTAGTTATAATGATCCGATTTCGTCCAGATCTACCTCCTCATTGGGATGAATGGTTAAGAAAATTGGGAAGAATAAGGGAGGCGAGCAATCAAGTGTACGCACTAACAAAAATTCTAGGAGGTTGTAATTATTATGTCAATCAATAATACAATACCAAAGCTAAAATTTGGACATTTAAAGTCAAATAAAATATTTGTTTAAATCTCAGGATTACAAAACTCTCACAAGTTAAACCATTTAGAAGGTAAGTACTCTGTTATAGCAAGATTTGCCTCACCATTGCGAGCCTTTTTCCATTTTCCTATGTAAATTTATCATCCTTTTTTGATAAATCCAGAGCTAAAAATATACATTTTTCCACATATACGTGCCCTATCAGCTATATAGCAAGCGTATACGCAGGCTGGTCCACTACAGCCTGTGTACATCGGGATTTGTGCCAAAAAATACACAAATGGAGTCGGGTTTCCATGTCACGACAAGAGATATCTGATCCTTGGCCTTCCATATACTGGAAACGTTCTGACTCAGCCCTTCAGTTGCATTTTGAAGGCTATAAGAGCACAATTTCGAGCTATGGAAAAGAAGAGAAATCATTCAACTTTGAGGGAAAAGTTACTATGGAGAAATTACTTCATATTGAGTCTGCATCCCATTGTCCCTCAAGTCTGAACACAGTGTTCAGCCCCCAAGATCTTTCCCTATTGTTGAGAGAACCTCATTGTCTCTCTCCTCTGAGCTTGCCTTTGGTGGAGGATTGAAGTGGTGGAGGCCCAGTTGGAAGGAACTTGGTTCCTTGGTTTCAAACTGTGCCAACACGGAAGTCTGTAATGTTGACACTTCTGTTGATTAATTATTAATATAAATACTCGTTTCTTGTCCTATTGTTATCGTGCAAATATATGATTATTATCCATGGGCATGTTTGTAATGTTTATTAATGGATTATGCTATATGATGTGATAACCCCTTTACATTATCACTATATACTTTCTTTGCTTGTTTGTTAAGAAATTATTGTAGGTATAAAGCTTTGGTTCGAAGTGCTCAAGGGTGGAAAATCATCAAACATTGGATCGAGGTATGCCTTTTTCTTATCTTGCACATTAGTTTATATAGCATACAATGGAATTGAGTTGATTTATGTAATCATACCTATCTGTTGTGGTTTTACCCTTGGCCATAGAGAGTTTTTCCTTCGCAACAGAAATGGCGACTCCACTGGGGAGAGATCTTCCTTCTAAGGCTTGAAGTACTTTTTCTTCTTGCCTTGATCTTTTTCCTTTGTGTTTCTTGTCGTATCACTGCTTGGCAGATTCTGTTCACTCTGATTCTGAGTTTTTCAGCCTTTTTTCCCTTGCCTAGCCTTGTTTTAAAGCATGTACGCTCCTTTTGCCTTGACAGTCGTGTACACACGTGTTCTGCCTCTCTGCAAGCTACGTATATACGCACTATTCTCCTAAAAAGTCATGTATACCACTTTTCTTTGCTTGTTTGCTTGGTTTAGTGACTGTTGGGTGAGTTTTAATGTTTGATGAGCCTTCTTAGGTCTCTGTAGTGCCTGTTGAGCTTCTCTGGTTTGACAAGAAGCCTGTTGGGAGTTGAATTTATGGGCGTATTCTTTCTCATTGTTTTTCATTTTTTGGTTTGTCCTTGAACCCTAGGTTGTTTGCTTGGCTTCTTGATATTCTGCTCGAGTTATTTTGTTTATACACAGTAGAATTTATATATCAGGTTGTTTTTTAGTCCATGCATTTTCTTTTTAATATATTGAAAATACAAAAAAAAATAGGCATTTTGCATTGGTTAACATTTTTTTTCTTTGAACCTTTATCATTAGCTTAGTACATTTAATGAAATATTGCATTTTACTTCTGAATTGCAGAGTTGAAATTGAAAATTGCACTGTTTTTATCAACATATCATTCATTGAAAAGTTAAAGGTAGACTTTGCATTATATTCATATTTATCTTTTGCGGGGTCATAACATCATGAGTTTCACCTCCATACCCTTTTGAGTAATCACGACCAATAACATTTACACTTTAAACTAAAATTGATTAGTCACGATTTTATTTTTAGGGTGCACAAACTGGCCTAGGATTTAGTGCCTTGGAATAGGATTTTGTGACTAAACTTCTCCAAGACAATTAAATCAACATATGTGTCTAAGACAGGGATTTGAGAATTCCATTGTATAATTGGTAATATCAAGAGGCTCCGCTCACACCGGAGTTAATCACGAGGTCGCGCGAAGTTATTTGAAGGGATAACCCCTGGATACTCGCCTAGCGTCAGAGATATTTATGTGGATTTATTCATATTTGTGGATCTTGCTAGTACCCTTACCTCTATGAGAGGCGGTGCTTTCAAGGTTTCGGGCTTTGCTACCCTGCACATACGGTGATCTAGACTTACGAATACTCGCTTATGCATCAGTTATACAGTGGTTTATTAGTTTCTTGACTTAGGTATCTCATAAGTTACTTGCAGGGGTTATTCTGCTTGTATCCTGGGTCAAATAGAGGTCGAACAACACACAGCCTTTATGGAGGATTACCTCTCTGGGGGGATCTAACTGACTGGTTGTTAAGCCCACAAGGGCCTCTATAACTAATTTTGTTACCTCCAAACTTTAGTAGGGAGTCTCAAGTCCCTCTTGGATGAGGCATACCTTCTTTAGCGAGGGAGGCCACTCGGCCACTTTAGCCCGTTTACATGCATATTGGTCGTTTGACTTTTGGTATGCTCTTTGACTACTAGTTGACCTTAGGATATATTTGTATTTTGTAGAGTCATAAGTCTTCATGGAGTCAGACCAGCTTCCCTGCCGGTCCCGTCGATTGCTACAGTTACCATCGGATTTCGGGTTCTTGCCTTCTAAAAGGCGTAGAGTTTGTAGAAGTGGTACACACACATCCACCTTTCAAACTTGTGGTTCCACATCACTACTTTTCACCTTTGGTGCTCATCAAATTCTTTGAACGATGATTCTATTAGATTACGATTGTTCCAAAGCACTCTCATTGGAGTTGTGTCACAATGGTATATTGAGCTACCTAGGGGGACATACGAGTCATTCCATCAGTTGGTTCTAGCCTTTCTCAACCACTTTCAATTGCCCATTCGTTACGATGTTGGCCTTGAACTTTTGTCGACTCTACGCCAGGGTACCGACACTCACATCTCAAACCATATCTAGGAATGGTGTAGATGGAAGCGGTTGATTAAGACTCCTATACCCCCAACCTTTCTTCTAGAATGGTTCCTAAATTCTTTGCACACTCCTATCTTGAAGGACGTTGCTACTTCTGGGTTCTTCAATGAGAAAGAAGCTATATTTAGATCCCAACAACTCAATTTGATATACGCTCAGTCTGGGATGTTATATCACCTTCTTCCAGACACATCGTGGCTAAATCACGATCCTAGATAGAATTCAGGACTTCATGACGATGGCATTGTAGGGTCTGCCAATGTAAAGTCCACAGACTCAGCAACGAAGTCTATCGGAGGGTCATCTTCATCTGCATCCTCCAAACCCACCCAATCGGCATATTTACATACCATGCAATCATCGAAGAACCTAAATGGTGACTAGCAACCAAATGGGAATAAAAGGAAAGGTCGAAACAATCGTAAGGGTGGAAAGAATAACTATAAATCCAAGGACAAAAACAATAATGGGAGACAGAATGATAATGTTGGAGAGGGAAAGAAAGAGAAACGTAAGGTGAAGTTTCCTTGTAAACTTTGTATCGATAACCACCTTACACATTTATGACCCAAACGTGTTGAGGCTGTGAGGCTTTTAAATCTACCGCCTGTTGTGCTGAGGAATCCATTCCCACACAACCATCACTTAGCCTCGAGTTCTTCGAATGTCAAAAATGCATCTAGTGGAAGTCAAAACCCATCATCGCAAGATGGCGACCATGTTTGTATCAATATGCTCGATGTGAAAATAGATATAGCCACCTGCTCTTGAGATTATAGCTCTTCAAAAGCTAGTACCAGTCTAGAAACTCCTCCTCCCCCTCCGGATACGAATTTACAGATTGAGAAACCAAAGCCACTGCCTCGTATTCTGAAAGGAGTACTTAAGTGCTCTACCCACAACCCTAATGCTAGAGCTGCCCAAAACTACTCTATTGTTGAGGATCTAGGCCAAACCCCTTGTGCGATGTCATCTTTGGAGGTACTCCAGATGTTTCCATCACAGAGGAATGCCTTACTCTCTGCCTTAGGAGCTCTAGAACCTAGTGGCTCGAAAGTTATCAAGTTTGATGTCACGGATATGAAGCCTCTCTTACCTTACCATGTGTCTTTCCAAATCCACGTGGAGTATTCCAAGTATACTATCAAACGAGAAGTCGTTGATGAAGGTGTTTCCACCTGCGTGATGTCCCTGGTCTGTTGGAAATATCTTGGTTCTTCGGCCCTTTCCAAGTTGTCGAACATGTTGACTACATCTGACGGTCATTCCTTCCGCCCTCATGGTATTCTCCCCGCCTTTCCAGTCCAGTTAGGTGGGAATATGGTAGATTTGGAGGTAGAGGTAGTTGATGCACCTCTTGATTATAACATGTTACTAGGTCGCAATTGGACCTATGTTATGGTCGTTTTCGTATCATCCATTTTCCATGTACTTTGTTTTCTTCATCAAGGGGAGATCGTGACTATCGACCAGTTATCCTTTGCGTACTCTAGTCCTAACACATCTATTGGACCGTCGATCCCCATGATCGACAATTCTCAGCCGACAACTGAGAATATTAGTGCCAAAATTTATTCTTCCCTCATGGGTACTTTCAACTTCTCGGCACTGATTCACCACGTTTACACCATGTCTAGTAGGCCTGCTTCTACAAGGAGGTCCATTCCTTTCCGCACATCCTATTTTAGTGATCCATGGAGCCTACCTTCTTCGACTCCATCGTGTGAAGGACAGTTGCATGCTGGCATGGCTATGCCACTATCGGCAGCAAAGATTGTGTATCAAGTTGTTCTTGACTCTTCCACCGATATTGATCCTGCTACCTCACAGTTGGACGAGGAGGATCTAGTTCTTAGGCCTATATGGGCCACCTCGTTATCTTGTTCGCATGATTGCCTAGATGAGAATTTGTCTTTGAACGAAGCCATCCTCGAAGCCATGAATGGTTCCAAGAGATCTTGGGATGACATGCATCATCGATCCTATTTTCTCCCAAGTCTTGAAAGAATCGAGCAAGATGACTTTCGGTCTACCTTGAGTGAGATAGTCAGTCACGTCATAGTTCAACTCAATACGCACGGCATTTATGCCGAAGGAAATATGGAGATTTTTTCTCCTACCGTCTCGATCGATATCTCTCGTACCCCTAGCAATATTGAGAACATAAATATAGGTGTGAATTGTTTGCTAGAAGAAATTATGATCTACACCAATCTCTTCAAAGAATTTCGAGATGTATTTGCTTGGTCATACGAAGAGATGCCAGGGATCGACCCTCGGATTGTCGAACATGAGATTATAACTTACCCAGATGCTAAACCAGTTCGACAACGTCTTAGAGATGTGAATCCTAGGAAGGCCCCTGCTATTAAGGCAGAGGTGGAGAAGTTGCTTAACGACGGCTTCATCTACCCAGTTCCCTTGACCGAATGGGTATCCAATCTTGTTCTCATAAATAAAAAGAAAGGAACCATTTGTGTGTGTATGGACTTTCGTGACCTGAATGAAGCTTGTCCTAAAGATAACTTCCCCACTCCTTTCATTGTTCAGTTTCTTGATGAGTGTGTGGGAAGAAAAATATTTTATTTTATGGATGGATTTTCAGGCTATAACTAAATCCATATCAAACTTGAGGACCAACACAAGACAACATTTATATGTCCTTGGGGTACTTTTGCATACCATAAAATGCCTTTCGGCCTTAAAAATGCCGGAGCAACCTTCCAACATTCCATGACTTTCTTTTTTCATGATCTCAAGCACATAGTCGAAGCCTACCTGGATGATCTTGTTGCTCACTCTCGCAAGAGAGTGGATCATGTTATACACCTTCGACTAGTTTTTGAAATATGTTGTTACTATAGAATCTGGTTAAACCCTCATAAGTGCATATTTTGCATTAAGTCTGGTCGTCTCTTAGGGTTTTTAGTTTCCGAGACCAAGATCATGGTAGATCCTCTTAAGGTTGAGACAATACTTCATTTGCCTCCCTCGTGCACAATTAGACAACTTCAAGGTTTACAAGGAAAATATAACTTTCTACGTCGGTTCATAGTGAATTATGCCAATATTACTAAGGGTTTCATGCACCTCTTGAAGAAAGACACCCCCTTTATCTAGGATGAGAAATCCCAGGTGTATTTCGACACTTTGAAGAAAGCCTCGATATCAGCCCCTCTGCTAAAATATCTTTATTACAGTAGAGATTACATGTTGTATATTGTCACGTCTGCAAAGACGATTGGTATGGTTCTAGTTCAGGAGGAAGATGAGCTCCATGAGCACGTCATCTACTATCTCAGTTGAAATTTAGTCGGTCCCAAGATTAATTACTCTCACATTGAAAATTTATCTTTGGTTGTCGTTCACACAGTCCAACGCTTATGTCACTATATATTACTTTGAAAGACTACGGTGGTTGTCGATGTCAATCTGTTTCAATATGTCGTTACTAGATGTATCATCGGGGGAAAATATAATTAATGGATTGTCATCTTACAAGAATTTGATCTCGACTTCTCTTCTGCCAAGTCGAAGAAATAACTAGTTTTTGCAGATTTAATATCCAATTTTCCACGATTAGACGAGGATGTTATCCATTTTGATTCATTCGCAAACGAACACATTTTCCTTGTCTAGTCGTCTGATCCCTGGTATGGATACATTGTTTTATATCTTCAAACCTTGAATTTCGCTCAGCATCTCTCACGAGATGATCGACAACGTGTTAGATACCAAGACAAAAAGTATACCATCGTCAGCGACACTTTGTATCACCGAGGAGTAGAAAATATCTTCTGTCATTTATTAACTCACAAGGAATCCAAGTCAGTCCTAAATGATTGCCACAAAGGGGCTTGTGGTCGTCACCTATACAAGCTTGCGACAGCCCAAAAAATCCTGCGAGATGGTTATTTCTGGCCCACTATATTTAAAGATTGTATAAAAGCAGTTAAGAAGTGTCACCCCTACCAACTGTTCACTCGAAAAATGTGCTCGCATCTAGCCCCTCTTCACCCAGTCATCACCGTCGGTCCCTTCACCAAGTGGGGGGTATATTTCATCGATTGCAACCCAACTTCGGCTAGGGGGCATCAACACATTATCGTGGTTGTCGACTACTTTACTAAGTGAGCTGAGGCCATGCATACCATAACAAGTCTCTCAAGACCATTTTTCAAAAAAATGTCAATCAGAGTAATTCCAATTGGCACATCATGCTATATCCCTCGCTTTGGGCATACCAAACCTCAATTAAGACTGTCACCAGTTTTTCCCCTTTTTAGTTAGTGCACAGTGTGAATTCGATACTTCATGTTGAATGTGAAATACCTTCTCTCATATTGGCAGTCGATCTCCTACCTGACACTTCAGATTTAGAGCGACACCTTGTGCACCTAGAGAGTCTTGACGAGCAGCGTTGAGATGCCTTTACGGCTATCGAGGCAAAAAAGAAATGTGTCAAGGTTCAGTATGACAAATCTGTCAATCCCTGGTTGTATGTTGAGGGTGACTTGGTTCTCTTATATGACCAAGACAAAGAACCTCTAGGGGCAGGCAAGTTTAAACCCATGTGCCACGGTCCTTACACCGTGCGACGTGTCCTAGAAAAAGGAGCCTACGAATTGGAAGATTATGAATGGAATAAGTTAGTCGAGCCCAAAAATGGGCTCTACTTGAAAAGGTACTATGCTTGAGCCCTAGGCTTGGGTGGAACTCTTTGTATACTAATGTAAATTTATTGTATGTACATCTATTTTCTCCTTTTCTTTTATCTTTAGCTTGCTTATCGAGTTTTCCCTTTGTTGGAAGATGTCAATGGAGTCTTCAGTCTACCTAGGATATGAAGATGGAGCCATTCGTCATACACAAAACTTGGCTTCCACCGCTTGGGTGGTTTACTCACCTGAGGGTCTGCTGGTGTCTTCAGGTGGCTCATGCCTAGGGCCATCCAAGAATAATGTGGCTAAATATAGCGTTGTCATATAAATTTTGCGCAATGCTATCTCGCATGGAATTTGCTCTTTAGAAGTTCACCTGGATTTGTAGTTAGTAGTATGTCAGTTGAACGACCATTACCGCGTGCATGATCCTACTTTACTCCGTCGATTCCTATGGGTATGTCTTTTAGAACGAAAATTTTATTTTATTACATATTATCACATTCCTAGTAATTCTAATCATGTATCTGATGCATATGCTAACTACGTTTTAGATTGGAATTTATCACATTAATAAAGAAAAGAAAACAATTAAATCAATATACACATTGTAAGATACAAGTAAATCCGAAGATCCTTTTTTTATATATATTTAAAAACATGGTGTTTATATTACAAAATTGGGGCTAAAACCCTCAATACACATATACAATCGGTATGCATATCCAACAACATATACACCTAAGGCACCAGATGTGTGTCATGGTATCAAACCATGGCGTTTGCGAGACACCGGAAGAGTTGTACCCATGTTGTAGGTACACCAACCACTTGTCGCTGCATGGCTTCAGGCAGATCCTCTACCTGAACCATAGGAATCCTCTGTGTCAAATGAGACAGGTTGCCCTGCACGTTTTGTAGGACTCTCTCTACTTATCCTCCTACCACCTCATATCCTTGATTCCTCTGTCTATGTAGTAGGAATTCCTCTGGCCGTCACGGACCCACATCTACGATTACACAAGTGTCTAGTTAATACTCAAACACCATCCCAAAAATATTTTTGTTCCTTAAATACAAAAATACAAAAAAATGAAATATTTAAAAAAAAAAATCTTACCTATATCACCGTAGGCGACCCCTAGTGGAAGTGGCATATCAAGATCTCCTCAGAAATCGATCCCCACATAGGGATAATCATCCAGAGCAATGATCTATCGCCACCACCAGGAGAAAAAATCATCATTGTAGGGTGTGGTCACCCTACCTCCCCCCTGTCGTCTCATGACCTCGATCCATCGTACCATGGCTAGATCACATGGTCCTCTAGGAAGAACCTCCACTCTAGGTCCCAGACCTAGAACCTGCTCGAAAAAGAAGCTGCAAAGAATAGAGTCAAACCCAAAGTTTCACTTACTCCCTTGTTTTCACTCTGTCAACTGACCTTTCATATTGGTTAGCAGTGAGGTACACTGATTGTAGATAGTGGGTCTAGCACACTCTACTGCGTAAAACATAAGCAGTCTCGATGCTTGATTCAATGAGGCTAAACCTATGATCCTGGTAAGCACAAGCACTATGATCTTCAAACTGATATTACTTATTACCTGGATGGGGACTTGACTTCCCACCTTGGGAGTCCCTGCTATACAGTGGGCATCGATATACTCTTTGATCTTCATCCCACTCCCTACTCCACATGACTTGAGGTTCACAACCTCCCCTTGGTGGGATAGAACAGTCAAGAAGTATATGTCCTCTACTTCGATCCTCAGTGGTTGTCCATCGAGGATAAATCTTTCGCTATCAGGGTCTCAGTAACCCTCCAACATCTCCAATAACCTCACTTGGGCCCTCATTCCTTTGAGAGCCCAAAATTTGTATAAACCACATATTTTTAGAGCCACTTGAGCCACCAAATCTCGTTCAACAGCTGCATCCACCTCTTCATGCTCTTTCTCTCTCCATTCCAGGACCATCTTGCAAAAAAAATTAATTTTTTGAGTTAGAAACCCTTTTTTGGCCATTTGTGTACATATACACGACCTTCTTTGCACACAGTCGCATGTAGGGATTGATACACACTCCCTGTGGTTCACACAGGGGTGTATACCTCATCATACACATGACCTTAACAAAGGATACCCGCGTACATCGAAAATCCTAATTTACGCCATCAAAAACTAAAAAATTGGAACCTAATTCAAAAATATAATCCATTGAATTTGAAGAGGATGAGATGAAGAGTTACCTGATCTAGATGGTTCATGATTTCGTTGCTCGATGCTCCCACAATCGCCATTTGAATCTTGGAGGTATTTTTGGTCCAAATTGCACTATTTGGGTAAAAATCAAAATGATACAGTAATTTTTTATTTTATTACTATTTATAAGCTATTTTTACCCACTTTATATAGTTTCATGCTATTTTTTAACCTAATTGACTAATTCAAGTGTGGTTTTGAGCTGGTTTGTTGTAGTTTTGACTCAATTTTCTTGTGGATTTCGACGTCATGATTGGTCGTTCGCCACCTCGGGCAAGTATTTTCATAACCTAGCATATAGGATAGGTATCCACTCTATCGTGCATTTTTGCATTATCCTTCGACTACCGCCTTTTTTATGCCTTAGGTACAAACCCATTTGTTGCGACACAAAACCTTCTGTCTGTTATAAGTAGTGTTGCTAATAAATGGTAGAGACTTACCAAACATGGATACCCTAGTTAGATCCCCTTTTTCATTTGGTGCCCATGCTGAGTTTTTTTCTTAGTACCGGGAGTCCATTATAACTTGATACATGACTTTATAATGAACCTTATTTCTCATTCATGCACGAGTCTTAGTTAAGCTCTTTTTCGACTCGTCTAAAAACCGAAAAGATTGTCAAGTGATTTGTCCCTTTCACACTCATTAAACTAGATTTGAAAGGTCATGAGTCTTAGTTAAGCTCTTTTCTGACTCATTATTAAAAATGGAAAATATTGTCGAGTGAACTTGTCTTTTTCACACTCGTAAATTGGATTTGAAAAGACATCTATTTGGCACAAGTTTACCCCCTTTTTCACACCAAATAGACTAAAAGACATAAAAAGGATATTTTTTGGCGTTAAGTTGTGATTGCATCTCATGCCCTCACTTGCAGTATTGAGCCTTTAGCCGGTTCTCACTTTGTGTTATAAATTGTTGCCTAAGCATTTTTGCATCCTCAACCAAGTAGAGCCTTGTTTATATCCTTCACAATTTGACACCCTATACCCTGGAAGAAACATCACCCTGAGTGTCCATCTCCCGCATGCATTTCCTTGCATTAAGCATAGGTATGTTCCACTTCTGGAACTACTTTTTCTTACTTGCAACACTCATTTCCTTCTCTGTATCATAGCATTCATTTGTTATGAAAAAACAAAAAAATACAGGTGGGAAGGGAGTACTATATTATAATTGACAGCAGTCGTGTCGCCTTTGAACAGAGCACAAAATTATTGAGTCCTTGTGTCATCATAATTTTGGGTTTTAGCATGGCCTTAGGAAGCTGATCTTGTTACAGAGTTTTCTCTACTGATTGGTTACTCTTCCAGACCCTATAGAGAATGTTATTGATGCATCATGCATCTAATAGTCACATCATTGAGTCTATGCTTTCATAATCCACCACATGTCTCATGCTCTTTTTCAAAGGAAGTCTCACAACCTGCGTCGGCCACTCCTCAAAAATATTGACTTTGCATGTCAACCATGCCCTCAGTTTGTCTCAGAATCACATGATACTATGGTCTTATCATGCACCCTAGCCCTACTTGCATCATCAATAGGTCACCTTGAACCCAGCAATCAACATTTCATCATTGGTCGTTGAATAGGTGGTTTCCCTTGTGTTCGACGTCAAGACATTTATTCACACTTTGGGATTCATGCAGTGTCTTGGATGCCATTAGCCTTATTGATGGTTTCCTCACCTTTGTCAATATTTTTCATCATTGGTTGCTATTCATAGGATCTTTTTCGTGTACCACTTGCATTTGATACATGAGGAATACACACAAGTTCGTTGGTTCATGAACATGTTCTTCATCCAAACTCCACCAAATCATGAAGCTCCTGCTTTGTTCCTCGTGCTGACTGATGAGAGATGCCTTAATGCTCTCCTTTCAGTGGGTCTCTTTCCATCGACTTTAGCTCATTTATTTTGGATATGGGACCTAGAGTTTTATGAGTACCTTGAGGCTTGCAGTCATTAGTGGTAGGCTCTCTCGCCATTGACAGATGGGAATACATCAATGTCTCCTGACTAATGGATTTCTCAAGTGTTCAACACCGACTCCTTTATTCACACTTTTAGGAATGTACTTGGTGCCTTGATACCTACTTTCATTATTGGTAGGTTGTCTCGTGTTTGTTAACGGTATACCTCAATGACCGATAATCAAACGATGTCTCATTATGTTTGACATCAACTCTTTATTCACATGATGTAGACTGGCACCCTTGGCGGATAGTGTAGAAGACTTGAAGACATCACTATGTGGTCGTAGCTTTCCTAAGTTGTTTCTTCCCTTTCATTAGACCAGCACCTATTCGATTGTAGTGATCATGGGAGTTCATATTGTACTTCATGGTATACAGATATCTTCAGATTGATTTTGAGACTGGTTTCACTAGGCCTTCTTCATGACTATGACATCTTTTGGCATATAAGCACAATTTATCTACCTATTCATGGCCACAGATTCTTATTTGGTATATTTTCCACATGGATCCGCATTGTATTCTTGGCAGCCATGTATGCAAAGTCAGTATAGAATGTAATGAGCAATTGAGTTCGTCCAGCTGGTTCTCTACCGCTCCACTCTTGGATTATTTATAATGTATTTCGACCATCGCAGATACTCCTCTGATCTCACACATTAGGGGGCATATGTTATAGAAAGATTTGTCTCACCATTGCTATCTTTCACAAAGGGCATTTTTCCATTTCCCTATGCAGACTTATCATCCCTTTTTGATAAATCCAGAGCTAAAAATATACATTTTTCTACATATACACACCCTATCAGCTATGCAGCAAGCGTATACGTAGGTTGCTCCACTACAGCCTGCATACATCGGGATTTCTGCCAGCAAATACAAAAATGGAGTTAGGTTTCCATGTCACGACAATATATCTCTGATCCTTGGCCTTCCATATACTGGAAACGTTCTGACTCGGCCCTTCAGTTGCATTTTGAAGGCTATAAGAGAAAAATTTTAAGCTATGGAAAAGAAGAGAAAGCATTCAACTTTGAGAGCAAAGTTACTTTGGAGAAATTACTTCATATTGAGTCTGCATCCCTTTGTCCCTCAAGTATGAAAATAGTGTTCAACCCCCAAGCTCTTTCCCTATTGTTGAGAGAACCTCATTGTCTTTGTCCTTTGAGCTTGCCTTTGGTGGAGGATTGAAGTGGTGGAGGCCCAGTTGGAAGGAACTTGGTTCCTTGGTTTTGAACCATGCCGATACGGAAGTCTGTAATGTTGACACTTCTATTGATCAATTACTAATATAAATACTCCTTTCTCGTCCTATTGGTATCATGCAAATATATGATTATTATCCATGGGCATGTTTGTAATGTTTATTAATGGATTATGTTATATAATGTGTTAACCCCTTTACATTATCACTAGATACTTTCTTTGCTTGTTTGTTAAGAACTTATTGTAGGTATAAATATTTGGGTCAAAGTGCTCAACGGTGGAACATCATCAAACGTTGGATCGAGGTAGGCCTCTTTCTTATCTTGCACATTAGTTTATATAGCATACAATGGAATTGAGTTGATTTCTGTAGTCATACCTGTCTGTTGTGGTTTTACCCTTGGCCATAGATATTTTTTCCCTCATAACATACTCTTGTACCACCTATAACGCTATTGTATTAATAATTTAATATTCTTTATAGGTAGAATATTTCATTGGTAACGTCCAGGAAAGAATTGAAATTTTTTCTTTTTATTTACGAAGGTCGTGCACCAATCATTATAAAAGGTGTCGTTACTATTATAATTAATGAAGCAATCAAATATTGTTCCATAAAAAATATGCAATACACAACTCTCAACTATGATCCTAATACTAATAACTATAGTGCGAACTCTACAATGACTACACGAGAAATCTACTCGATAAATCTTATATTGATTACACAGAAGATTCATTTAACATATCTTAGGTGGCATAATTGGTCAATAATTAACCTTAAGGGAAAACGAAAAGTGCAACTGTGTTGTCAAAAAAATCACTCGTGGGTGGACAGCCTTCACTCAATCCATTAAGAACAGTAAGTAGAAATTATTAATCCTTCAATATGTGGGACTCGACAGACATAAGAAGTGAATTTTCCACCACAAGGATTAATACTACAACTAATTAGGTGGAAAAATAAGCTCGCCATACTATATAGTTCAAGAGAATAATTACCGGTATACCTATATGATTAAGCTCACTAAATATTTTTTTATTACCTATAGAGAAATTCTATATACCAAATTTAATAAAATTTAAATGCTACCCGACTATAAAAACCAATAATTATATATAATTATATTCAATACTATTCAACCTATTATTACATACACATCTTAAAATTTTATAAAAGTACTATTAACAATTATATAATCACTTGCTTGGATACTCAAGATGTAATTAAAACAAGAACAATGAATGGATAATTATTTATCACTCCTGGTGAATATAGCTAAATTTCTTACTGTGGATATCTACTGTGGTCAGATCCTGAATGAGATAATGTAGTTCAATTGAGGGTTGTAAAAATTCGTCTAGTTAATATAATTTAACAAATGCAACCTCGAGAAGCGCTCCTACATATTCCTCTGATAGGTCCTAGGGTTCTCAACGCTAGCCGCCATGGCCTCGGCCTCGGGGGAGCCCCCCCAATTGTTCGCGTTCAAATGGTCACCAGGTGAGAAAATAGAGAGCACTTGCATACCCTGTTGGGTCTAGCAGGGCAGAACAACTGTGGAGCATGGGGTTAAAGAAACAAAACAAACTACAATCTAATATCAACTGAAAACAAATAAAACTGCGAAAAAGAAACAACGAACATCAAACACAAAACACAGGTGTCACCAATGGTTTCAGGCTGGTGTATTAATGAAACCAGAGCACGCTGAAGGAAGAGACCAAAGGTTCCTTCTCCCTCCAACGGAAGGCTCTTTGGGGCCCTCACACAGTTTGCTTTCCTTACAAATGAGAAGAACTGAGCATAGCAGTGAAAGAACTCTCGGTGATGCAGTTGATGGGTTGTTGTTAAAGGATTAGCCCTTAACCATCTGAACAACATAACAGTGCTTAGAATTCCTTGCCAAAACAGTGTATCCTCACGGCTTTTTATAGCAACTCCTCGGGCGGTCACGTAACCTTCTCAAAGTGTGAACAGGGACCCTTTTAGGGTTTCTTCAGGTCATTAACTCACCGACTTAGCAGATCCGGCTCTAATTTGAGGGTCAAATCAAATTGGGAGCCGGTCTGTAGGCGGTTGGGAAGCCAACCTATTCAATTAATGCGTCGTTTTAGCAGATGCACGGGTTTTTGTGTTGACAGTCGCACGTCGAGCGCGCATGCGCGAATAACACGTTTTTGTCCTGCGCATGCGCGCGCGCACCACACTGCTGTAAAGCGCCTTTCAATTTTTGGTTACTTTGTATAGTTTTTGTCCCTTCTGGAGTGCTGTGAAATTAATTCAGTGCCATGAATGACTTCATTGCTGTTTTGATGATGCGGAGTTCTTGTCGCCATGTGCAGACGAAATTTCAGTGATAACAGATGCCCCCTAATGGATGAGGTTAGGAGCATACGTATAGCCAAAATCCATCAATGTTTCTTCTACTGAGAATGTAGTTGTAAGGGAAAGCAATAGTGGGACCGTTCGGAGCGATCCGTTGGAGAAAAAAGGAACCGGTATCTCGACCTTCTGAGAGACGTGCAGAAAAAATATACAACTGTGTACAAACGAGGCAGGCATGCCCCATGCTCGTGTGATGTAACTCTGAAAAAAGATGACGGAAGTGTTGGTGTAGACAACTGCAGCGCCCTCGGGGGCGGTAATGATAAAGGCAGAAGACAATTCTACAAAGGAACATACTCTAAATAACAGGCAATGATCGTTGTAATAAGCAACGACGATGATGTGGGCATTGATGGCCCTACAAAGTTCAGAGGTCTTCGGCAAATGACAAAAACAACTGCAATAGTCGCAAAGTAAGACCCACCATAACATGAGAGAGTGTTGGCATCGAATTTTATGGGGGCCAACGATAGCAGGGAGCAATGGTGTTTCACCCTGTGTCGTCCGAGATCTCTCATTAAAATAGAGAATGAGAATCAAGATACTGTCTCCCTTCTGGAAAAGTGTGTTGATGTCGACAAAAGGGGGACGCAACTCCCAGAAGCAAAAAGGTGCTATGTGGAATCTACTGAGGTTAGTAAGTGGCAGAGGTACATGGACGAAGTCAAGAAGTGGGATGATTCAAGACTGCCCTTGGTTGGAGGATATATAAGAAAAACAGTGGCCGCAACCATGTAACAAGGTCGAGTGTCAGGGGGATGACAAGACTGGTGCTAAGTTGTGCCAGAGGCGGGACAAGGTGAACAAATTCAGAGGGTAGAGGTAACTGACCGGTGGGGTACTCTGAAGATATGGACGATGCCGGCAAGGGTAAATGATAAGTACTACTCTAATCCAAGGGTTACATGGGTTGCGTGTGGCCAAAAGAAAGCAAGTCGCCAACGGTGACGACAAAGAATGTAATGACTGAAGGTAAAGGTGTTTGTACAATAAATAATAAATAATAAATCATTTTGGGGAGAAATGTACAAATACAGAAACGGGTGCCCCAGTGTGAAATGCGTGCCCCAGGGAGGGCAGAATTGTCATGAGAAACTGATGAAGGGTGGGGGCCCCATTGGCGAGTTTCTGTATGAGGTAGGTGAAATAAAGATAGGTTCGCAGATGGGAAAACTGATGGTGGATGAAATGGTGGGTTCATGATCCTGCGGAGGTGCAGGTAAAAAAGAACATAACCATAAAAGCGATGNGGAGAAGAAGTATGTGGTTGATTCGCAACATGATGTAAGACTACCGGGACTCCCATCCCTAAAGGGTAATGAAGAACAGCATGAGTGTCAAAAGTGAAAAAAGGTTTTATGAATGGGACAACTCATGTAGGTGAGAATGCTACCGGGTGACAGTACTGAAGATGCAACTGGAGGGGTGAGTACTGCAGAGCCGGGAATGGGTATCCTAAAGGCCAATCTCAGAGGGTGTGACTATAAATGTAAATGCAATACAACAGGAGAGACTACATGCCAGTGCTGAGTATATACCTGAAGGAATGTTGTTGAGGGATGATGATCAAGTACCTGCACACAGAACAAGCAAATACCCAAAGTGAACAATATCTTAAGAGAAGAACAAATATGAACATGTATTAGATAAATGTGACAATGCGCGTGCGTACCTGGCCATGATGTGAAAAAAAAAAAAAGGGCACCCCAGGGGCTCAGGATGAAAAGTGGCCCAGGGACAGCCATGATGTAGGTGGTGGGACGCTAATCCCGTGGCTGAAGACGGTTCGAAAAATGGACATTTTGGGCTCCCGGAATGGTGAGTGGAAGTTTGGCAAAAGGCCTATATATAGTTGTAGGGCCCACATTACCACCGCATTTGTACCTGCTGCTATAGTGAGTTTTTTAGCAGATCCAGTGGAGATTGAGTGATTCAGGGAGCACGAGGTACCCGATTGACGGCGTGCGAGTGTCAGGTTAGTGGTCTGATCGTCCTGCATAGCTATAGGTTTCCAATTTTTGGGTAGGGTAGGTACGGGGGGTCGTACGGGGGTTTTGGGGGGTTTTTTGATAGGGTGTGGGCCCCAATGCGTGGGCAACTCAGTGGAAGGCGCACATGAGTGCGCGCCTGTACACTGAATAAGCGCGCATTAATGTGCGTGTGTAGGAAGTTAAGTCGCACCCTAGGGGCGCGCCTGTGGGGTAGGCAGGCGCGCATGGGTGCGCGCCTGTGGGGTGAACAGGCGCGCTCATGAGCGCGCCTGTGAGTATGACAAGCGCACACTAGCACGCGCATGAATTGTGAACAGGCACACTCTCGAGCGCGCCTGTGGGAAAAACAGGCGCGCACACATGCGCGCCTGTATAGTGAACAGGTGCGCATGTGTGCGCACCTGTGGGTGGTAAAACCGCGCCTTTGAGGCAAGGTTTCAGGGTGAAGAATTAGCTTATTTTGATGTAATGGATGATTGCCTAAGCTAATATAGGACTCTGGGTTGTGTGCAGGTGGCGAGCAGTGAGCATGGATGTGCAGTGGCGTGAGAGAGACTGGTCACAGCTACGAGAGGCTGTGGTCAATGCACCGCCGGTAGTTCGAGCAGCAGTGCGAGCGGCTTTAGCAACCAGTGGGTTGCTAAAGTTCTTTGAGTGCCCGTTGATACGGGCACAGGAGTATTTACTCCACTTTCTGATCGAGATGTGGAGCCCTTCTCAGCACTACTTCCTCGTGCGAGGAGAGAAGATCGCCTTCACTGCGGTGGAGGACGTATACTTCTTGACTGGGATCCCCTTCCGGGGGACACCATTGCCGGCAGATCCTGTGCTGCTGAGAGACACTGATTTGCAGACCGTCGCCGAGCGATATTGCTCAGGCGAGCACTACATGACCGGGACGTCAGTGAGCATCAGTGGGATAGATGCCCTGCTGCATCGTTGCATAGCAGCGATGATAGTTCGAGTGTATGGGTCCCGAGCGACCCACCGTATTAGTGGTGGCGAGCTGATTTTGATGGAGAAGGTGGTGGTGGGCCGTGAGAGGTTCGCCTGGGGTCTGACCTTACATGCGCAGATGATCGCGCAGCTGGACCGTTGTCGGTCCACAGGCATCGGGGAGTTTGCATTTGGCTCCATCCTGGTGGCCTATTTCTTGGAGAGGGTGTCAATGCTACGCCCGAGGGTGCTACTAGAGGCACCAGGGGTGCGAGAGCCGCGCCTGAGGTGGTGGTCTCAGATTTTGGTTTGCCACGGTGGTGGCAAAGGCGGGCACTACTTTACTGCGCAGGCGGCGCAGATATGGCGGCAGATGCCACAGGTTATACTTTAGTTCCCCTATGCTGGGGTGGATTTCCGGGGGGACCCGGACGTGGTGTTGCCTCCTGGGGAGGTTTTTGATCACAGAGGTATATTGTGTATTTATATGTTTTGGTTTTATGCTAGGAGTTTGCTATACCAGGTTATATATATGATGTATAGACACTGATATGATCTGTTGTTGTTTGTTTGGTGCATGTGCAGATTTGGCACCTCACGGTCGTGAGGTGGAGTTATATAGACCGTCGGTGCAGTGAGAGGGGCGACCTCCACGTGGAGAGAGGCGGCCATGGGATGAGGCTTCGGGGGCACCAGCAGAGCCCGGGAGACCGGCGAGGAGGCACCGATTTGATGACCCTGGTGCGGGTTCGTCTCATGCTCCTCCGGCGGCAGCCGGAGGGGAGTTGGATGATATATTCCATCATTTTGAGACGGTGTTTCAGGACGTGCCTGAGGGCATGTGGATCCGTATCCAGGATGAGGATTTCCTGGAGCAGTGCATCGGGTTTCCGCCACCATGGCGGTCCATCATGCGACGAGCAGCTGTGCTCGCCGCCATGACTAGTGGACGCCTGCCACCGGGGCAGGAGGGTCCTGTAGGTGCGCCACCACCACCGCCTGGGGAAGGTAGGGGTGGGCCACCACCTCCTCCTGAGGGAGGAGCAGCTGGGGGTGCGTTAGAGGCACCCTGATGTATGTATGTACTTTTTTTGATTATATAGGCTGGTGAGCTGATTTTTTGTACCGAGATGCAGCACGGGCATGTGGGCCGATGTATTTTTTGTATGTAAACATTCGGATGGCCGGAGAGGCCGATATATATATATATATATATATGAGTATACATATTTTTGAGATCCAAATGTGGTGTACATGTGTTTTTGTTTTGATGATGATGATGTCTATTTTTCCTATATGCTGTGACAGGATTGATGAGATATTTATGTATGTGTAGCTTGATGTGATATATGCCAATCTAACACCATGTTAGCTATTTCATCTGTTGTTTGATTCAATTCTCTTGGAATATGTGTAAATGAAATGGAATCAAAATGTCGAGATAATAATCTAACCTGCAGGTATTTGCGAAAGAGGCACGGGTCGCGTACACGGTACGCATTGTTGAGCTAGAGAACGACTAGCTGGGAGTCGAGGAAAACGCTAAGGTGACGAATATGATGGTGTTGGGCATCGGTCAGGAGGCCAATGACAGTAGTGTATTCGGCTTGGTTGTTGGTTGCTGGGCCCAAACATATGTCGCTTGAATGTAGCATTTCATGTGATGGGGTGTAGAGAGCCCAAGCAGCCGAAGCGAGATTTTGTGTCCAACGGCTGGTGCCGTCGGCGTAACCAATGTGGTAAGTTGGTGGAGGAGTCATCTGTCAATAGCACAAAGGATAGTTTAGACGAGAGGGTAGGGAAAAAAGATTAAAAACACTAAACAAGAAAAAATAACCTAAAGTAGCATGACTACTTCTAAGCATAAAATTTCTTGAGATATAACCCATTAACGGGTTCCTTGAGTGAGAGGCCTTCGGGGGAGGCCAGGATGTATGTGCCTTTGGTGAGGCAATGTTGGATGATGTAAGGGCCATGCCATAATGATTCGAATTTTCCGTGGCCAAAGGTATCATGGGAGATATCATAGGCCAGAACGAGGTCGCCTTCTCGGAATGAATGAAGGTTGACATGGCGATCAAAGGTAGCTTTGGATCATTTTTTAGCTGCCTCGTTGTTCTATAATGAAGATTGGCGATCTTCATCCAGTGACTCCAAGCTCAGAAAGCGCTGCTCCATTGGAGCAGTGTCAGGTAAAATCTCAATTGCAGTGCAGAGAGTGGGGATTTCGCACTCGATGGGAAGAGTTGCCTCGACCCCATGGACTAAATGAAATGGCATGAAACCCGTAGCGGTCTTGACTGCCGTTCGGTAAGCCCATAGCGCGGAAAATAACATATGATGCCAATTGGTTTTATGTTTATTAACCGTGTGTTGTAACATGGTCTTGAGGACTTTGTTTACCGCCTCGACCTGTCTGTTTGACTGGGGGTAATATGGTGAGGCAAACTCGTGAGAGAAGCCTAACCGAGATGAGAGTTCGACGAAGATCTCATTCTCGAAGTGTTTCCCATGG
>ML813762.1:42099-56988 GCA_009831015.1 Picea engelmannii | reverse complement strand
GTCTCCTATATATACCAAGGAGACATTTTCATTTTGAATCATCTTGTACTTGAACATTTAAGTGGGGTAAAAGGAGGTTGCCCCCTCGAAGAGGCTTATTATCTAAAATTATCTCTTTTTCAAGGCGTTGAGTACTTTTCCTGGGGTTTATCTATGCTATATTGATGTTTGGTTCTTAACATCGTCATAGAAATCACGTTCATATCTCAACAACTTTTGCAAATTCAAGGCAGAATAAGGGACAGCGCAGGAGAAGAGTACGATAAAATCCTCAACCATCCAATGTTAATCAAACCCACAACCAACATGGAACAACATCGATCTCAGGAAGGCCAATAGGAGGAAATGGTGGGTGACAAATTTCTCACCATCCATCACCTAGACATGCTCTTAGACTCTCACGGTGCCACCTTAAATTTCACCCTGGAAACCCTCTCTCATCATCGAGCCATGATCAGTCAACTCCAGGAGGAGGTGGACTATTTGAGAAGCCAAGGGGAGAGTCTCGAGAAAGATTAAGGAACCAAAGCTCAGGAAGTGGAAGGTCAAAGCAGCAACGAAGAAGGCGAGAATAGAGAAGCCCCAATCCTCCCAGATTTGAACGTCGCTCTCGAGATTCCCTCTGAAGAAATCCTAGTGCCAAATTCATAGGAAAAGAATAAGTAAGCTTTGAAATCAGTCCATTTTTTGTAAAATGGCTATGCCAATACGTAGTTTACAAGCATTAGCTAGACTTGTCAGTCTTAACTAAGTAAGCAGTTGAAGTTTTTTGGATCAAGATCATGTAGAAAGATCTCGGTATTTTAGCTATTGGATCATTGACCCAGCACCACCCCCTTTTTTGTACACTAGAGACTTCGGTTGCACCTTTTATATATATATAAATCATATTTTTGTTTCTATAAAAAAAAAACAATTCATCCAGTTAATTGAGGAACGAACTAGATTTCAAATTTCTTGAAATAAATATTTCTCTAACCATAGCATTTAACTTAAAACTGGAGAGCATAATAAAAATCCGGTGATTCATACAATTCATAGAAATGAAATAGAAATATTACAATACGCAAGTACATAATACATCAGTCCTTAATACCTTTAATAACCAGATTTATTAATCCTTCGACTGTACTAAAATTTGGAATTGAAATATTTATATCAAGAGTATACTTTATAATACAATTAAGCTACGAAATAGTGTAAACAAGATTGTTGTTGAGTGATGAGATTCAATATGGGCACTTGCGCAACATCCAATTTCCTTGCTTCGCTTTCCAATCCTAATACTTCATTGGTACCTCCCAACCAATGCTAGGGGTACTCTTCTTCCCCCTTATCCTCCCAATCCGCAAAGGGGACACACAGAGAAAACCAAACTAAATAGAAAAAACTTGCCCTTGCAAGGAGAGGCTTCCACCTCTTGCACAAGTTTTCCACCCAACTCTTCACAAGTAAGCTAGTCAAGAAAAATTTCAGAAGCATAAAATTCATCCAATAATAGGGTGCCTTCTCTCTTCCTCACCATTTCTTTTATAAGAAAAGTTGCATTGACACATGTCCTCCCATGCACAATTAAACAATTTTTAATTATTTAATTAAGAATTATTCACCCACAACACATGCCACACTCTCCCTAAGTTGCACATGTTAAATCCCTTTTTAATTTATTAAATTAATCATTTTCCCTCACATTCCCAATTTGTTCCTATTTTTGCTCCTAACTATCTCTTAGTTCCCCAATACCTCCTTTATTGTGTCCCCTAACTAAATTTCAATTTGATTTTGATTAGGAGTCTTTTTTTAGTTAGGATTTAGTGGTTTAATTATCTTAGGATACTACTCTAGGTTAACAACTCATTCTCTCAAGAAATGATTTTTTTTAATTAAAAATTCAATTTTATTAACACTTGTGCATGTATCTTAATTTATTCTTGATCTTCATTTACTAATGTTTATTTAGCCAAAATTTCCTTAACCCCTAATGTTTTATTTGGTCAAACATCTTGACTTAGTCTCTTTGTTAGTTTTCTAGTTTATAATTTAATAATAAAACGTATGCTCTTTTCTAACATAGTCTAAGCATTTATTTTATTTCCTAGGTCTTCTATATTTGTATTGAATCACAATTTTTTTTACACGACATACCCTTCAAGACGCACTTCTGTGCTCCAAGGGTGCCACTCGCCATTAACTAGTTTGGAAGTTTGTCAGACATTTGGAGTCAACATTCCACTAGTAAACCTTATGAGAGGCTAAGTTTGTTGAAGTTGTTTATGGATAAATCCGTAAGTGCGGACACGAACCGATCTCCCTAGATCCACCCGGATCTAGAACAAAACGAGACAGAATACTACTCTTTCCCTAGATCTAGCCTATTGAATGAACTAAGAGATAAAGGAAGATAGACATACCTTATGAACGCTTTCCTAAGTCTCTGTTGTTCCAAGCTTTTCTCCGATGCTCTTGCTTCGTCCAGATCACGACAGAACAAACCAATCAAAGTATAGGCAGATTAATGTATTCAATAGCTAGTCTATACATGTGATCAAGGAATCATGTAATAAAGAGATATCATCTTTATGGGAAAGGGACATATTACTATATTGATTAATTGAAAGAGAAACTTACAACCTGAGCCTTGATGTCATAGATCTCCTTTCGATGGCCCCTAGCTCTGACACACACACTTGCTCATGCATGAAGAAAATCAACCACTTGTGATGACCTTGCTGTAGCCTCTTGTTGCTGTAGCATCAATTCTCCATACAGGCTTCTAACAATTCTCCAATCAATCTCTTACTAGCTTGCTTATGCTTAACCTTTTCCATGAGAAATCTCTTCAATATATAGGAGAAGATAGTTTAGTTACTTAGATAGGGAATGATCCCAATATATCTGGAAAGTCAGTATTTTGCCAACCATTCGAGAGCCAACTCATCCTTCTAGAAGATTCCCTTCTAGAAGGATCGAGAACTTATCCATTTTCCTTCTTTAAGATCATGTTCGCACCCTAGCCTTGAGTACAGTATGAGAATTTCGCACCCCAGCTTAAAGCAGCATGCGAGAAATAGGAATTCTCGCAGGTGACTATATATGCAGCCTGCGAACTATCTTTTAAAATATAATTTCTGGAAACTGATAAGTGTAACCTTTCTCAGGAAAATGTTCTTATGGAAGAGCTTGATATTTCATCATCATGACATTATCATAACACCATCACAATGACCAAAATTGCGGATAACAGAAGTTACTTCACACACACCTAGGATTTATTTTTCCTAAGGTTATTCCTTGTTTATTAGTCATAATTAGTCATTATCTAGTCTCCTATATTTTAGGGGAGAATATTCCACCTGGAGAATATTCTCTTTCAGTTGACACTTCAGTTTGACTAGTTGAGTTGAGTTTAGATGTTGCATTGGTTTTTTCACCATGCAACATTGGTATCATCGCCAACTCACTACTCTTTGTTCAATCAGTCAACTGAAGACTAGTTGACTAGTTAACTCAGCTAGGTGGCAGTTCACTCCCATAACTGCCTGAGAGACTAGACTAGGTGGTAGTTTACTCTTGTAACTACTGGTGTGTATCCAAATCAATCTAGACCACCACTATGGCTCATTAGTTATTCATTTACCCTATATATATTGTAAATTATTCACTCTTTGAGTGTGGAATACGGTTAATGAGAATTCTTCCATTATTTCTTTCTTGCTTCTTCTTTCTCAATTTCTCTCTGCAAATGTGTGTAGTATTTTCTAGCTAAATCTATTCTATGCAGGTTCAACACATTTACATGGTATCAAATCCGACGAAATTCTAAGAAAAAGCTACACCAAATCATTTTTTGCAGGTACAAAAGATTGAAGACAACAAAAGATGGATTATTCACCAGAAATACTTCTCATGCCTCATAACTATTTGGAATGGAAGCCAAAAATTTTGCTTCTGCTAAGATGCAAAGGCTTATACCAAATAACCATGGCATTGGAAGTAGAGGCTGATTATGTCGATGAGAAAAATGACTTTCTCAATAGACAAGATATGGCCATAGGAAGTATCGGCATGTCTATTTCTCCTGAACTTTTCCATCAAGTATATGAAGAATCACAAGGATCAAATCCAAATGAATTATGGACCAGATTGGAGGTTCTATTTGGGAATAAAGAATATTTTGAAGATTTCATGCAGGAGGTCGAACAGATAGAGCCAGAAGAGAAGCCATCAGAAGATCAAGTCTCTTATTATGAAGAGTCTTCTACAAAAGTTTTTGCAGAAATTTGTATTCCATTAATTGAAGAAGATGTCTACTCCATTTTAGATTTGTTTTCTAAAATTCATGTGGAATATATATGGCATGCATCTCAAGAGTCACATGCAGACACTTTTGCATGCACCTTGCATGCATCTCAGGAGTCAAAAATGGAGCCGTGCACATCAGACGTCATTCTGATATTTTCTGACAAATATTTGCATAACAAATTGGATATTTGAATTTCTCTCGGGAAAATATCCAATTTAAAAAAATAAAATCGTCCGAAATGGAGTCCAGGAAGTGAAGTTATGATCTTTTCAAAATCAACAAAATTTCAGCGTTTTTTCGGAAACGGTCGTACGGTTTTCAAAATTTCATCCAAAATTTATTTGGATATTATTCATTACAATAAGATAAAGTGGATATGTGTGGAAATATCAATGATGCATATACTTCATCATATCCGTGCAGACATCTACATCTTCAACAAAATCTTCAAATAGCACAAACTTGCACAGTTGTGAGGTCTTCTTGGAGTGAAGGACAGGGTTGCTTAGCAACTGTTTTTTGTTCCTTCTCATTTTTTATTTTATGCATTGTAATTTGAGGGGGGGGTTTGTTCCCATGAGGTTTTCTCTCTTTCCTCATTTAGTTTAGTGTATCTTTTGTATTTGGGTACCTACCATGGCCTCGTAGCTGACACCCATTCTTTATTTTCACCATAGTGATGTTCAGGGGAGGTGTTGTATTTACTTCACACACACCTAAAATTTATTTTTCCTAAGGTTATTCCTTGTTTATTAGTCATAATTAGTCATTATCCAGTCTCCTATATTTTAGGGGAGAATATTCCACCTGGAGAATATTCTCTTTCAGTTGACACTTCAGTTTGACTAGTTGAGTTAAGTTTAGATGTTGCATTGGTTTTGTCACCATGCAACATTGGGATCATCACCAACTCACTACTCTTTGTTCAGTCAGTTAACTGAAGACTAGTTGACTAGTTAACTCAGCTAGGTGGCAGTTCACTCCCGTAACTGCCTGAAAGACTATACTAGGTGGCAATTTACTCTTGTAACTGTGGGTGTGTGTCCAGATCAATCTAGACCACCACTATGGCTCATTAGTTACTCATGTATCCTATATATATATATATATTGTAAATTATTCACTCTTTGAGTGTGGAATACGATTAATGAGAATTCTTCCATTCTTTCTTTCTTGCTTCTTCTTTCTCAATTTCTCTCTGCAAATGTGTGTAGTATTTTCTAGCTAGATCTATTATGTGCAGGTTCAACACATTTACAAAGGTATATTCTAAGGAATAAGTATTATGCCTTATTGTGTTCCCCTTAGAATTCTTTGTGAGCAACTGTCTCAGTCTACCCTCACGGCATCATGGCCCATCTCAGAATGAGGTAATCGTTAACCTTTTGTTCAAGCCACGTAAGGAATGCTAGTAGGCTATGACATGGACATTTCCACACATCTCCCTCATCTGTCTGGTTTCTATGTATGACCCCTTCACTCCATATGTGAATCGTATTAGCAAGCATCACCAAGCCTGCATCCATTGACAAAAATAATGTCAATAATCCATATACATGAAATCCATATAGAATTCATCGTCAATGCTATATGAGGATAAATCAAATACTCAAATGAAAATACAAGTCCACTCCCTAACTCAATCCATAATCCAAGGAAGTTTGTTGATGTCATCCGCATCCTCAACCTGTCACATTTCCTGCACACTCAGGAACCTCATCATAATACCTGTCAATATAAAAATCTAGAAACAACATATAAATCTCAATTCTCATCATAGTACAAAGCATAATCAAAGCATAATCATAATGTACCATGTTTTAAATGGATCACTTGCTCACAAGTGTCCTCAAAGAATAAGTCAGTATATAAAATGTGATCAGTGGAATTGGATGTTACATACACCCTGTCTTGTTTTAAACTTCATCCCGAAGTTTGTAAAATCTAATAATGGAAGTAATAAGTCTAGATGATACTAATCTATATACCAACTATCAAAATAAATAAGGAAATTGTTGACACATCTCATGTGCGCCCTCCCATGTAGCAGAGTGTGCATTATAATTGTCCCACTAGACCTTGACCTGATCTACTATTAGACATCGTAGCTATCAAGTGCGATGGTCAAGTATGCGGATCGGCTCCACTATGAGAGCCACCTCATCTGACACCTGCAAAGAACTCATGTCAATAACATGTGACGAATCTGAAACATGAAACACATTGTGCATATGACTCAAAGAATCAGGTAAGGCTAGTCGGTATGCCACAGATCCTTTATTTTCCACAACTTCAGAAGGTCCCACAAACCTTAGAGATATTTTATCACCCTTTCCAAACTTAATCTAAATCTTATGTGGCTTCACCCGAAAAAATACTTTATCACCTACCTCATAGCTGCAATTTATACGATGTGCATCTATAACTCTTTTGTCGGCATTGTGCTTCTTTAATCATTTTCCTTGTGGATTGCATCTGATCTTCCATTTCTTGAATCACTTCTTGTCCTACCATAACTCTATCCTCTAGTATATCCCAACTCAAAGGTGTCTGACACGGTCGTCTGTAAAGAAACTCAAAAGGTGTCATCTTTATCATACTCTGATAACCATTATTGTATGCAAACTCTAACAATGGAAAAAAATCTTCCCAACATTTTTGTTGATCCATCAGGTACATTCAGAGCATATCCTCTAAAATTGTATTCATTCTTTCCATTTTTCCATCTGTTTCGGGGTGATATGTTGTACTAAAATTCAATTGTGTTCCCAAAGCCTCTTGGAAACTAGTCCAAAAATGTCTAGTGAATATCATTCCTTTATCAAATATTATTTTCCTTGGTACACCATGTTATCTTACAATTTCATTAACAAAAACTCTATCTATGTCCAGTGCTTGATACGTCGTATGAACTGGAATAAAATGCGCACTCTTCGTCAAAGTTTCCACGACTATAAAAATAGAATCATGTCTCCTTGTCATCAGTGGAAATACAACAGTACAATCCATCGAAATGACTTTCCATTTCAATTCAGGAATCGCATGTGGCTGTAACAATCACATTGGATGTCTATGTTTAGGCTTGAATTGTTGACATTCCAGACATCTCGCCACATAGTTAACTATATGTATCTTCATTCCCTTCCAAAAGAATAAAGGTTTAAAGTATGCCTTCATCTTTGTGACTCCAGGATGAGCCATATACACCACTTGATGAGCTTCGTTAAAAATTAACTTTCTCAATTCGTCATTTGGTGGTACATAATTTTTTCTATTATATCTTAAAAGTCTGTCATTGTCCAAATAATAGCCCTCATATCTAGGTACCATCATTGTATCTCTTCTGATATTGTCTTGTACTTCCTTGTACTAGTCGTAATCAATCTGTAATGCTAAAATATTTTCTTTAAGATTCATCTTAAGGGGTATTACTGAGAATATGTGTGGTCTCCAACTCAATGCATATGCTACTATATTAATCGTTCCTTTAATGTAAGTGATCTCAAAATCGTACTCACTTAACATTTCTGACCAACACCTTTGTCGCACGTTCAAGTCACTCTGAGTAAAAATATGTTGTAACCCACTATGATCAGTTTTCAATTCGAATTTCCATCCAATAAGATAATGTCTCCATACTCGTACGACATAAACAATCACTAATAACTCCAAATCATGTGTTTTGTAATTTTCTTCATGCCTTCTTAATTTTCTTGAAATGTATGTGATCACTCAACCGTCTTTCATTAATACTCCACCTAAACCTTTCTTGGATGCATCCTTGCATACCAAGAAGTCCTTGTCCATATCAAAAACCTTCAGTATCGGTGTTGTCGTTAATAATTCCTTAAGCTTCTGAAATGCTTCTGTGCATTTCTCAGACCACACAAACTTCTTGTTCTTCTTCTGCAATTCTATGATTGGATTCGTTATCTTTGAAAATCCTTCGACGAAGTGTCGGTAATAACCTGCTAATCCCATAAAACTACATACTTATTGCATGTTCGTCGGTGTTGTCCATTCCATAATAGACTCAACCTTTGCTACATACACAATGATACCTTCTCCAAATATAATATGTCCCAAGTAATGAATCTTCGTCTGATAAAACGAACATTTAGATAACTTCCCATACAACTTCTTTTCTCTTAAACATTGTAAAACTAATCTCAAGTGTTCGTCATGTTCTTCCTTCATCCGAGATTAAATTATTATGTCATCAATAAATACATGTTCAAATTTGTCCAAGTATTCATGAAATACCCATTCATTAAACTCGTGAATACCCCCGGGGCATTCGTCAATCCAAAACGTAATAGTGTGAATTCATACTGCACGAATCTGGTTTTAAACATGGCTTTAGGGATATCTTCCTCTTTGATTCACAACTGGTGGTATATTGATCTTAGGTCTATCTTTGAAACCATTGTCACTCCCTTCATTTGATCAAATAAATCATCAATTCTTGGTAATGGATATTGATTCTTGATAGTAGCCTTGTTTAATTGATGATAGTCAATACAAAGCCTCCACGATCAGTCCTTGTTTATTACAAAAATCACTAGCGCACCCCACAACGATACACTTGGATGTATAAGTCCCAAGTATAATAACTCCTTCAATTGCATCTGTAACTCTTGTAATTCAGGTGTCGACATCCAATAAGGCATTCTTGCAATTGGTTATGTATCGGGTTTTAAATCTATAGTAAATTCTAATTCTCTTTCCAACGGTAAACCTAGTAATTCTTCAGGAAAAACATCCACAAACTCTAACACTACATGAAGATTTTCTAATCCTTTTGTGTCCCCCTTTTCGTTAAGCGCTAAAATTGCATATAAATTACATTCCTTACGCATATTTTTTTGTAATTGTGGGGAAGAAATAAATCTCAACGACACTCCTTGGTCTCTTCCCACAATTACTCTACTCTTCCCCAAATCATTAATCAAACTTAATCATGTTGTCTTACAATTAAGTATCGCATCGTGTGATTCTAACCAATCCATTCCAATCACAATGTCATAAGATCCCAATATTATGACATATAGGTTTACACTTGTGACGAAATCAACCAAGTTAATGTTACAATCCTTAACTTTTCCTCCAACCTTTTGCTTGGCACCTAATGTCATTTCCACATATCTAAACTCATCGTGTTCGATTTCCTTCACCTTAATTATTTTAAGCACAACAATAGATATAAAAATCTTAGTAGCTCCTGGATCTATCAAAACACTAAACTATTGATCAACTATCATACCTGAAGTCTCGAGCACTATATATTGATACTTGGCCCAGTGGTTATTAACCACTACATGAATCCTATGGGCCTTGCCCAGATCTCCCATTATCTTTTGTCCTTCTGATCTGAAAACTCTTTCCTTCTCAATGGGACAATCTCTCTGGTAGTGTGGATCTCCAAAAGTCCAACATCCATTCTTCGGATCGGTGCTCATAGTCCCAAAAGAAGAATTTGTTGGCCTAGGATTCTACGGTCATGTTCAATTCTGCAAAACATACCTAAACTATTGTTGTTGCAACTGACACAGCTGTTGATATTGTGGTGCTCGGTACGGAGTCCATTGATGTGTAGTATGTCGGCGTGGTACCGAGAATACAAGTCCTATGGGCGTATCAAGGTGCCCAGAAGTCTGTCTAACTGGTGTCTGATGTTGCAACACTCTAGGTGACACTTATCCTGTTATCCTAGAAGGATTCCTACCCTGACCCCTACTATTCAGCTCTTATTCAACAATGAGAACCTTTTGAACTACATCGTGCAAATTCTAAGGCATTAAGATCCTCACCTTAGCACGAAGGTTGAAGTTGAGACCGAACACAAACTTTTTAACTTTTAATTTCTCAGTGTTCAAGTGTGGATAATATCTAAGTAGCTCCATGCACCTGGCCTCATACTATGTTACTGTATGACTACCCTGTCATAAGGCATTGAATTCATTAATATGGGTCTCAATGAACTCCTCAGAAAGGCATCTCTCTCAGAATCGTTCCTCGAACAATTCCCATGACACATCTTCAACAACCATGTTCAGTTGCAATAAGAGTGCCTTCCACCAAAGAAGCACACTCCCTTTCAGTTGAAATATTGTCAGGCGAACCTTCATGTTGGAGATATAATCATGCAATGCAAAGCACATTTCCATAGTCTCCAACCAAGCTTCGGAGGCTAAACCATCCATAGAACCTATGAACTCGGGAAATTTTACCTTCTCGAGTTCTCTATGAACACTACCACTCACTACAGGAAGGAGTTGCGGACCCTCATTGGGAACAAACTCGTTATCCTCATCGCAGTCAAGGCAATTTATCAGTGCCTCAGAAATCCTATGAAAATACCTCATCATTCCCACGACATTTTCCACTGCAAATTTCTCTTGTTCATTATCCTATCCATCTCCCAGTGGAGCAGATCTCTCGGGTGTTGATGTACTTGGAGGAGGCATTCCTCTCCCTCCTGTAGCCCGACGTCTACTCATTCTCCATCCTTTAACCATGATACCTACCATAAAACAAATTCAAATTACATTAGTATTACATCTTCAACTAAACATAAGATTTGGAAGTCATAGCGGGTCGGGTGTCACAGAGTGGAGCCCGCTCTGATACCATATGTAACAAACCCTTCCATACACAACAAAAGGTAACTGATTACAGCGAAATAGCAATATTGTTTTTTACAAGTTAATAAATGTTTATTACAACAAATACATAAGCATAGATAGTTAGTATACAATGCTAACAACCATTAAATGATGTATGTTTATTCAACATCATTATTCTTACTCAACACCAACTTCACAACAAGGTCAAGATACAATATCAAGTAACGTTTTAATGGGTTTAACATGTGAACATCATTATCATCAAATCACACAAAATATTGCAAGTACAAACAAAGTCTATCCACCCAATCCTACCCTGCAAGGTTAGGACCTTCAAGACACGTAATCAACGCTCAATTCCAGGATTCATCCAATTTATTTTTACCATTTAAGGTCTCGAGACTGGTAGTTGTTCTATGGAACATGAAGATATTTATACCCAAGCCATTCATAATCTAAATTTCACAAACCATAATCACTTCATGACATTACCCGTCTGCGCATAATACATCATTCACCCAAAAGATTACATATTAAAAGAATGTCTCCAATGTCTTGTATGAACCAAAACAACTTCATAAGCTAACAACATCTATAATTCCATTTATACACATATTAATAACTTAAGACTCAACAATAATGTGTGATTGTGATCTTGGGAGGTTAGCACTAAGATGTTTATTCTTGTGAGAATTTCAATTCATCGGAAACTAACTATGTCCTAAATAAAATTTTAAAAATTATTTATCTCAGGACACAAGAAAATCATATGTTCATGTTATATGAGAATGCACAACCTTGCGTAAGATCCTATTATCAAGTTCATCAATACTTAGTTAGAACTAATGAAAAATCTTAATCAAGTTTGTGCTTTATTTTACAAAAATAAATGTTATATTTTAAAATTAATTCATGTTCCTCAAGTAAAGGCTTAGAAATAATTTAAGATATGTGAATTATAACATTTATTATCATGACCTTAAAATCTGCATTATATTGCATTATAAACATTATAAACTCTTAAATTAATACTTTACAATCCTATGCAATGAACTTAACGAACGATATAACCACACTATGGATACAAGTAAAACTCTTACATATTTTCCTTCGTCATGTGTAATGCCCAAAGCGCTTAGTATATCAATGTAATAAATACATATAATTTTGAATGAACCTCAAATTGTAATCTCCAAAATTATTTATTAACCATTAAGAACTTATGCAATATCAAGTGAAAATCAATTAAGTAAATACTTATCATGGTAAGGTTCTAATGATTTGATTTGGAGAAGGTTATAGTTCTCATAAATTTTATATTTAAAAATATATAGAGCATCATTACGAGTATTAAAGGAAGTGTTGTTAATCCCGATATTTTTTTTTGTTACTGAGGTTAAGTAATAGACAGCTGTCCAACCCGAGATTTTTGCATGAACCACGGTAAGAGTAACCACTGTAAATGTAAGATAGGTTAGTAGTAACTATTTGGTATTTGATAACCACCTTTAGTACGAGAGATCTCTCAAGAAGGAAATAGATACGATACTTTTATAACTGTCTAGCTTGCGTGTTCAACTAAATTTACACTAGTTAATGGGTACTTGAACTATAGTGAGCTCCACAATCTACACGGTGCCTATCTAAAAGAAGGAATTCTCAGTACAAGTAACGTTTCAGCCATCTTGTTTAAGGATATGATTTGTTAACTTGTATATATGACAGTAAGGGTATAGTATTTTTTTTTTTTGTTTATGCTATCATCATCTACAACCCTATCTCCACTCCCCTACTAAATTAAACAACGACACGGGAAAAAGGAAATAATGGCCAATACGTTTCAGTCATAAACTTGTCATCTGACAACTAAAATGTTGGACAACTGAGAGGGGGAGTGAATCAGTGGTTGTTGTGCTTAAACAATCATGCCCATTTTAAACTCTTTACAGGACACTCAATGACAATCACAACAATGCAGGGAAGTAAGCGATAGAATATTCAACATCAATCACACACATGAAATATACAGAGATAGATATTTCCTGAGGAAACACATAAAGGGAAAAACCTCTTCTTCTTGATATGATAAGTATCTTTATTTTTTGTACATTATCATTCTTATGAGCTCCAACTCCTCTTGAGGCTACAACCTCTGTTGTACAAGAAGCAACTTGTTGAGAGCACTAACTCTCTAGTTTCCCTAGCACCCACTAGAAGGAATCACCAACTCCCTGAGTGTTCCAGCATCAATTGGATAGAATCTACAACTTCCTGTCATATAGGCACCAACTTGTGTAACAAAGAACAATAGTTCTCCCTTGCACCACCCTACCACCCTGGTTTTTTTTTGCTGCAACTGTTGGACACACCTACCACACTTAGAGGGGGGGTGAATGAGTGTGGGGATCTTTTTCCCAAAATTTCTCTCTTACACAAAAAATCCTTAGTTAACATTCAACATTTGATCATTACTCATTTATGTCATTTATAATCAGTTATATGTGAATACATATCAACAACATATATCAGCAACATATCATCAACAAATCATCTCCACAAGGAACACAAAGAACACAAGAAGTATGTACAATTTTTCCTTTTATTATGGACTTCAATACGGGGGATTTTTAGCAACAACTGAATAGAGTACAACTCTACAAGATCACCAAATCTATATGAAAGAGTCAGCTTACATTCTCAGCACCAACTGAGATGAGGCAACAATCCTCAATAGATATCAATCTGTCAACATAAACAAGTGCATCAACCATGCACCAACCTGTGCCAAACAACCTGTAATCAACTTGTACCATAAACAAGTGAATCCAACCATGTACCAAGTATACCAATAATGTTTCAACTACTCATCAACAATGATTCATCAATATGTACCAACATCATCAACTATACACCTCATGTATGTGTCAACTCATCAACTGCTTGTCTCAACCATGACTAGTTTTGGATTAGTCAACAACCCCAACTTGAAATAATTATAACTTTGTACCTGTAATGAATAAATATATGAAACTTATCCACAATGTTATTCAGTGTGTTTTATGCAATTCCTCCAGGTGACACTACTTGGAACCTCTCAAAAAAGGAGTTTTAGAAAAAATGGCATACCTTGCTGAATTCTGGCTTATTCTAGAGAGCGACCTTGTAGAGAATGCCTAGCAAAAAATGATCATTGAATTGATCCGAAACTATTACAAAACATACTACTTACTGTACCCTAACCAACACATTTGGTCTCACTAAATTTGAATCTGTTATGAAGAAGTTATGACTTTTTTACCCAAAACACTTGTTTTTCACTAGTTTCGGGACTAGCCACAAACCCTATTTTTCATAGAGTGTAACTCCCAAAATACAACGACCCACAAGCTGAATTGTTTACCACAGATACTTGGGTATGTTTTCTCAATGGCATAGATATTTCATGGTCTGAATCATTATAGAAAACAAGTTATAGCGAAAATGGTGAGATGACCTGTAAATAACATACCTTAGAAAGCATCATCAAAAGAATTTATCCTCCATTCAATTCTGGCCCTCTTTTCTTCACCTTCCTTCTAAAATTTGGCTTATATATCCTTGGTTACCTCAGTCACTTGTATATCTTCAATATGCTCAAGTGTTCCACACCAAAAATGCTCAAGAAGCTCTCCATCAATACTCTAAAAGATATTCTCACGAGAAGCTCTCCATTGATCCACAAAAAGGATGATCTACATGAGACCATTGCTATCTTATTTATACTTTCATCCTCTAGGTCACTTAACCCATTTCTAGGTCACTTAACCTATTTTTCTTGTTTTAGGGTTAACCACTTTCCATAAATAGAAATTTCTCCAATATTTTATCATTTAAATATTCCTTCTTGATTTTCTCATCTTACTTTATCATTTCTTGATTTTTTCACTTCTCTTTATTATTTAAATAATCCACCTTGACTTT
>ML813762.1:20561-39408 GCA_009831015.1 Picea engelmannii | reverse complement strand
TTATCACATGATGATCTTTGACTTTCCAAGATCTCATCCAAGATTTGTGAGCTATTCAAGAATTTGTTTGACTTTTCCACCTTCTTTCTAAGGTCAACAATTTCAGCTTCTAACTTACAACATGACTCTTCATTTTCATTTATATGAATCTTCAATAGTTCCTCTATTATTTTGGATTCTTCAATTTGGGTCTTGATATGAACAATGGTTTCAAAATTTTTGCTAATCTCATCATCTACATTTAGATCTTCGTTTCCATTATTTAGTCTTGTGATCTCTTCTTCCTTTGCTTCTAATAGAGTCTTATTGCTCTCTTCTTGATCCTTAATCATTTCTTTTAACTTCAAGATGTGCCTTAGACTTCTCCTAAGAAACTTCTTAGTGTTATCTGAAAGATAGTTATAGTCTATATAATAATGATCACTTCTATATCTATATAAACCCTCTTCAACTTCCTTTTGAAGTTTTAATAGATTTACTTCTATTCTTTTCATGGAATAATTATCATCAAACTTTACACAAACTGTTTCTAGATATTCTTCTTCACTTGTAGAGAAAAATTCATCATCATCATTTCAATCAAGGGTTTTTGAGGGTTCTTTACCTTCATTTGAAATATCTTCAAAATCTTCCTTTTTGCCAACATCAACACATAATTCTTTGCCTTCATTTGAAATGTCTTCAAGATCTTCCTTTGTGCCATCGTCACTTGATTCTTTATCTTCACTTGAAATGTTTTCAAAATCACATTTAGAAATAATGCATTCAAGAGTTTTTGGAGATTCTTTACCTTTAGTGATCTTGATTCTTTACCAATGAAACCACATCGATCCATGTTCATCATGTATCAATGACAACTCATTGATCCATGTTCATCATATCAATGACAACTCATTGATCCATCTTCATCTATGCATTCTCATCAAGGATAATACATATTATATTACATCAATCATCAATCAATCAATCATTTGACATCAATCAATCACTTTACATCAATCAATCAAACCTTTGGCATCAATGACAACATGATCCAACAACAACCAAATGGAATCTACAACTCCCTATGTTCAAGCACCCACTTGAAACTCTGAGGACACCAGTCCTCCTGAGCAACTCCCTACCACCCTGAAATATAAATATTTTATTTCTTGAATTTATCACAGTGATATAGCATTTACCTATGGCTTACCAGTCTCATCACTGTTCTGCTACACTTCTTTGCTCTTCCTGCATCAGTGTCTCTCTCCTCGCATCTGTTGCACTTTCTATTCTTCTCTCAGATATGCATTTATGTTCCCTGCTTCTTCTGCGCTTTATGTTATGTGTCTTCTTTCCATTCTATGCACCACGTCTCTTCTGTGCGCTTCAGCTCCTGCAAACTGCATGCTTCTGTCCACATGAACCACATTCAACAGTAGCCCCCATCTCTTATATGTTTGTGTTTTTATATTCTTTGTGCACCAAATGCATCCTTTGCATAATGCCTCTGCATGCTCTTTTCAGCATCATTGTTCTGCCATTTTACTGCATCTCTTCCTCATAACTTCATATCTAACTCACAATACACTTTCACTTCTATGTTATGCATCTTTTTGTCATGTCAAGTCCTCTGCCTGATCATCATGGCAACTCTTCATCATCCCTAGAGGTTAGCTCCATATGTTCATCATCATTGGGCGTTATGCTAAGATTTCTTAGCTTCTCTGGAAATCAAGACTCTTCGTCTTCTTTGTCAGTTATAGCCAGTCAATTATGGCTTTTAAGCCCCTTCCTTCGCGTGACCACTAGCGGTGACCAAGCGCTTATTCAAAAGGTGCTACCTAATTTTTGTCTAGTGATCACTAGCTTCGTTTCACGATATGAGCTTGGGCTATGAGCTTCATGTGGCCACGAGATTGTGGGCGCGCCTAAAGGAGATTTGAGGGCAACCTTCTTTTCTCCCTACAATTCATTACAAGCCTCCACACGTCCTTTCTCCAAAACCATGGTTTCAATTGTGGCCCGCTAATGAAAAATTAAGGCCCGGGCATGTTCTAACCCCACAATGGAGCACGACCATCAGATTTGTCCTCTCAAGTCTGTGGACTAGATCTCTCCTTCCTCCATCAACGACTAAGTTTCCTTTGTGATCTGAGCTCTGGGAGTTTCAAATCTTAAACCATGTTGTTGTTGACTGGATATCTTTCAGAATGGAAGATCTATTGACATCTATCCTTCTTAATCTATGATTAGGATCTCTTCCGCGAGTTTGGCCTTTGGGACTTTCAATTCTCAAATTCGTGTTTGCTCCCAGAGCATTTCACCCAGAGTCCACGATCCAACGATGCATGTCCCTCTCGGATCAACGGTTGAGATCTCCTTCGGGTCTTCGGACTTCAGAGATTTCAATTCTTAACCTCTAGTTGTTCAGAACACTTTTAGCCAGAGTCCACGGATTCCTCCCATGTTTCCTCCTCGAATCAACGGTCCTCGTTCACTTCAGGACTTCAGAACTTCGACAATCTCAAACCTTTCTCCTTTTCGTTTTCCCGGAGATGACAATCTACTAAAGCATGTCCTCCTTAATCCAACGACTATCCTTCGCTCCGGGACTTCGGCCTTCGGCAATCTCAAATCTTTCTCCTTCACGTTTTCTCAGAGAATTTTCACCCAGAGTTCACGATCTGTTGACACGTATCCTACTACACGATCAATGATCGAGAATACATCTGAAGTTATCTTTAGATCGAATGACTCGTATCCACTCCAGGTCTTCGGCATTTGGGACTTTGAGTCTTTGGGCAAGTACTGGTGGTAAAACTCTCGAAGAAAAACTTTCAGAGTGACGTAACTCTTGTGTCACTTGATGACGTGTCATGAGCCGAGCATCTTCCATGTGTCACTTAGATTTGTATTTCCATGTACCTGAAATGCCAAATCAACTTGACATTTTTCATTGTCTGATTGCGCCATGTGTCCTTGTTGACGTGGTCTGCCACATGTCCTTAAGGACTAGATTTTCTGACATAATCTGCTAACCTAGATCTCCCTGATCTAACGGTCATTATCTGATCTCCATATCTGATGGTCCTTATTCATTTCATATTTATGGGCTTCGGGTTTTTCAAATCTGAAACTTTTCAGAGCGTAACCTCCTCGCATATTTATATCTGAAATGATTGTTGTTCATTCGATCAGGATCTTATATCGACGGCTCGATCTCTCTGTGATGTAGCTTTTCTATCTTATCCTGTCCTTCCACTCGAACTTGATCCGACAATTGATGGAACTTCGCATTCCATGGATTTCAAATCTCAAACTTTCCTGAGTGTAAAATCCCTGCATCTTTACACCCAAACAAAACATTGTTCGTCGATCATGTTCTTAGATCGATAGCTCGATCTTTCTGTGTGCTCCTCCTGACTGGACACTGATCTGACGGCCATTGTCGCTCCTTCTCTTGATCTTACGCTTCCTAAGACCTTTGATCCTTTGATCCTTCTACGAGTCCTGATGGCTTGGACCTCGTCTGTGTTGTTCATGTTTTCCATCGTTGTTGTTGTTCCTCTTTTCTTTCCTGTTTTCCATCATTGTTCTTGCCATCAATGACAAGTGTACTCTCCCTATGAACATGCCAACAATATCCCCCTTTGGCATTTATGGCAACCCTAAAAGGATGCCCTATTTTGACTAGACCTCCAACTATAGAATCTGGACCACTCCTTTTTCCCCCCTTTGACATCAATGTCAAGGAAAAAATACTCCCGAGTTGTTGCAGTACTGTCAAAGGTATCAGATATTTAACCAATACATACTCCCCCTGATAGGATGGACCCTCTTAGGTTAATAATGGGGTCACGCCCAACTTCTGGTGTAAATACTCAAACTAAGATTTTGCAAGCGGTTTAGTGAAGATATCAGCAATCTGATCTTTGGATGGAATATAATGCAAAGAAACAACATTGTTGGTCACCTTTTCCCTCAAGAAGTGATACTTGATGGGTATATTATTGGTCTTGGAGTGAAATACAGGATTCTTTGACACACTGACTGCATTAGTATTATCACAATGAATTGGGATCGGTGCAGTATATTTTACCTCCAAGTCTGCAAGTGTTTGAATCATCCATAACACTTGGGTACAACAAGTGGCAGCTGCAATGTACTTAGCTTCTATAGTCGATAAGTAAATGGAACCTTGCTTCTTGCTCAACCACAATACAAGGGAATCTCCTAAGAAGAATGCACTGCCACTCGTTCTTTTCCTTTCATCCACGCAGTTAGCCCAATCAGTATCTGAATAGACTGATAGTTGAAAATTCTGATTCCTAGGATACCATAGGCCATAGTCCATTGTTCCTTTTAAGTATCTGAATATTCTTTTGACAGCTAACAAATGACTCTGTTTAGGTGCATCATTATACCTTCCTACAAATCCAACAACATGCATTATGTCTGGACGGGATGTTGTGATGTACAATAGGCTACCTATCATAGACTTGTATGAACTCTGATCAACATCAGGTGAGTCATCAGCCTTTCTTAACTTGCATCCAGTGACCATAGGTGCGCTCATATGTGTGGAATCTTCCATTTGAAACATTTTCAACATTTCTCTTAGATATTTCTCCTGAGAAAGAAATAATCCTTCAGACCTTTGAGTAATTTGCAAACCAAGAAAAAATGCAGTTCCCTTATCATAGACATTTCAAATTCAGACTGCATGGAAGAAGCAAACCATTGTACCAATGAAGCATTATTGCTTCTAAAGATGATGCCATCTACATATACTAACACAATGAGAAAATCATTACCCCCTGTTTGATATATAAAAAAAATTCAATTGTTCTTGTCTTGAACCCTTTGTCTTGAAGATACTTATCCAATCTGTAATACCAGTCACGAGGAGCTTGTTTCAACCCATATAAGGCTTTCTTTAGCTTGTAGACAAAGTGAGGGTTATCTGACAGTTGGAAACCTTATGGTTGTTCCATATAGACTTCGTCTTTTAGATCTCCATTTAGAAAAGATGACTTCACATCCATTTGATAGACTTTAAACTTCTTATGACAAGCATAAGCAAGAAACATTCTAATAGCTTCTAATATTGCTACGGGCACAAATGTTTCATCAAAATCCAGTCCTTTTATTTGAGCATACCCTTTGCAGACCAATATGGATTTATTCCTAACAATTTGTCCTTGTTCATTCATTTTATTCTTAAACACCCATTTGGAGCCAATTACATTATTATCTGTCAGTCTAGGAACAAGCTCCCAAGTATTGTTTTTCTTAATCTGATCCAGTTCCTCATTCATTGATTTTAACCAATTTACATCTTCACTAGCTTCATTGAAGTTTTGGGTTCCACCATAGATACGAAGGTTATATGTGACTGCTCGGTGTTTTTTATTATCCTTGTCCTAGTTTGTACACCTTTGTCTTTCTCACCAATAATCTGACTTGCAGGATGATTCTTTTGAGTAATTCTGGAGGAAGAATTTGATGTGGTCTGCTGATTTGAGTCTGCCTGAGTATTTATATATTCATCTGACTTAGAGTCTTCTTGTTCTGATTCTTGGACCTGTTCAGCTTCTAATTCACCTATATCCTCTGTTGTTGATTCAGTATTGTTCACCTCTCTTACTAGGACTCCTTCATCAACTTTTATTTCAATACAATCAACCAATTTGTGCAGCCTCTTATTATAGCATCTGTATCATTTACTGTTTGTAGCATACCCTAAGAAGATGCCTTCATCATCCCTGTCATCATGTGTGCCAAGGTTATCATTATTATTCTTTATGTAGCACTTACTCCCAAATACTTTGAAGTGTTTGATTATAGCAGGTCTTCCATGCCACAGTTCATAAGGTGTCTTGTCACTGTGTGGTTTGAGGTGAGCTTTATTAAGAATATGGATTTTTGTGTGTATTGCTTCTACCCAGTAGGTTTGACCAATGTTCTTCTCATTCATCATTGACCTGGCCATTTGTTGAATTGTTTTGTTTTTCCTCTCAACTACTCCATTTTGTTGTGGGGTTCATGGGATTGTGTATTCTCTTTTGATCCCATGTTTATCACAGAACTCCTTGAAATCACCTGACATAAATTCTCCTCCTCTATCTGATCTCACAACCTTTAATCTGTTTCCTGTTTGATTCTCAGTTAAATCCTTAAATATTTTAAATTTCTCAAAAGATTCAGATTTTTCTTTAAGGAAGGCAACCCAAGTGAGTATGGAGTAATCATCAATGATCAGCATGAAGTAGTTTACCTTCCCTATGCCTTCCTGTATTGATGGTCCACATAGATCCATATGAACTAATTGGAGTGGTTTCTCTATTGAAGTAGAGTTCTTGGATTGAAACTTTGTCTTGGTTAGCTTTCCTACTTGATAGGGTTTACACACAGAATCTTGTGGTTTTGATATTCTTAGAAGATCTTTTACTGCCTCAATATTTTTGAGCTTGATTAAGTGGTCAAAGTTTAGATGTTCAAGTCTCCTATGCCATAACCATCTCTCATCATGTTTTCTTAGATGACACTCTTATCTATCTTCTTTCAGCACATATACATTATTATTTGTCCTTATGCCTTTAGCCACCACTTGTCCTAAGTTTATAGACTTTATCTTACAATATTTGGAAGTGAACACCACTTCACATCCTCTATCACACATTTGACTTACACTGAGAAAATTATGTTTCAGCCCATCTACAAGCAGGACATCCTCAACTTTTCCTTTTCCATTACTTAAACTCACCATCCCTTTACCCTTGATTTTACCTAGTTCATCATTTCCAAAGGTCACATTTCTTTTTTTTCCTTTACTTATAGACAAAAACTTATCCTTATCTCTAGTCATGTGCTTGGAACATCCACTGTCTATATACCAGGGGTATTTTTGTTTTTGAGCTGAAAGTACTAGACCACAATTTTCACTATCTTTCTTTTTCCATGTGATGACATTTTTAGCTAAGGGTTTTATCTTTGTATCTATTTTGTAATTATTCAGATGGCACTTTGCAGTTTTGTGGCTGAATTTATGACAGTTATAACATTCGAGCTCATTGTTCAGTAGGTCAAAGTGATTGGTGCTATGTTGTCTATTCATTGGCTGCTTAGTTCTATGTTCTAAATATTGTTTATTTCTTGACCTCCTCATTTGCATGTCTCTAAACTTAATTTGACAATTTGCAATCTCATGACCAAAATTAGAACAGTAAAAATAGTAACCATAGAAGAAATTTTGGTACCTGAAGGGTGGCCTTGTTCTTGTCAATTGTTGCTCCATCTTCTAACCTCTTTGTTTTTTATCAGGGATCATCTTGTCTTTATTAGATTTTGGTGACAGAGTACTCTCATGGTCTGATTGTCTACTGACTTGGAACTTGATCATCTTTACTGGCTCTTTGCTTTCTGTCTCTTTGTTACTTGAACCACTTACATAGCCTAAACCAATCTTCAACAAAGAAGATCTCTATTTGTTCAGAATGTCATTTGGTTTTGTTGAGGCTTTAATGCTTGGAATATTTTGGAGATACAATGCTTTAAACTTCTCCATCTCTTTTCTGGTTTCTACTACCTCTTCTTCCAAGGCTTCACATATTGCCTTCTTTTCTGATAACTACTATTTCAGAATGTCCTCTATCTTCTTTGCCTCTTCTACCTCCACTTTTAGCAAGGAAAAGTCTTCATCAGGTTTTTTACCATTCTTTTCAAACTGCATCAATAACTATTTTTATTTTCTCTTCTTGAGTCTAAGTCTGTTAATCTCTTCTAAGGCGCTGATTAGTTCACCTTCCATATCAACCACATCTTCTTCATCATTAACATCACTTCCTGTGTTTTTATTATCATAATCCTATTTGTCCATAAGCACAAATTCATTAACCTTATCTTCACAGGAAGAGTCACTATCTGTGTCTTCTAAAGAGTAATCATTGTTTACACATAAACTTTTCTTTTTACCAAATCTCTTGGGTTTGTACTTCTTTCCACCTTCAAAATTTTGATCATGCTTCTTGTGTGGACACTTAGATGCAAAGTGACCTATCTTTCCACAGTTAAAACACTTGAAGTGAAACTTGCCTTGATACTTTCCCGATCCTTTCTTTAGTCTTCTCAAAAAAAATTCTTCAATTTCATCAAGCTGAGATTCCTCATTCTTATCTTCTTTAAAGGAGCTTCTCTATTGTTGGATTTATCTTTACCTATCCTCATTTCATATGCAGGCAATGTTCCTAGAAATTTATCAAAAGCCAAAGATTTTAGATAATTAAGTTCTATAGCAGAGACCTTTGGGTTGAACCTATCTGGTAGAGATCTCAAAATTTTATGAACTAATGAGGCTTCCTCAATTTTTTCACCAAGAGCTTTCATTGCATTTACTAGTTCTTAAACTCTCAAAAAGTACTTCCCAATAGTTTCATCTTCTTTCATCTGTAGTTGTTGAAACTGCACTCTGTAGGTTTGAAGCTTGGCATCCTTTACCTTCTCATTACTTTCATAACTGCTAATGAGTTTGTCCCACATGTCTTTGGCATTTTCTAAGTGCATAACTTTTACAAATTTTGTTTCTACAAGCCCACTCAGAATAGAATTCATATCCTTAGCATTGAAGCTAAATTCTAGCTTGTCATCCTTATTAGCTAGTACAATTGGATTTACATAACCAGTCTCTACCACATCCCAGACATATGCACATAAATCCATTATGTAGGTTCTCATCCTAACTTTCCAAAAGGCAAAGTTTGTTCCATTGAATAGAGGGGTCTTATTGGTTGAAGTTGCTTCATGACTTAACATGTTTAAGCTTATTGATCTACCTTTAAATAAAAGGAACCTACTCTGATACCAATTGTTGGACAGCTGAGAGGGGGGGTGAATCAGTTGTTACTATGCTTAAACAATCATGCCCATTTTAAACTCTTTACAGGACACTCAATGACAATCACAACAATGTAGGGAAGTAAGAAATAGAATATTCAACATCAATCACAAACATGAAATATACAGAGACAAATATTTCCTGAGGAAACCCATAAAGGGAAAAACCTCTTCTTCTTGATATGATAAGTAATCTTTATTTTCTGTACATTATCATTCTTATGATCTCTAACTCCTCTTGAGGCTACAACCTCTATTGTACAAGCAACAACTTGTTGAGAGCACCAACTCCCTAAGTGTTCCAGTAAAAACTAGATGGAAGATACAACTTCCAGTCACACAGGAACCAACCTGTATAACAGAGAATAATAGTTCTCCCTTGCACCACCCTACCACCCTGTTTTTTCTGGTTGCAACCAGATGGAAGCTACAACTCCCTATGTTCAAGCACCCACTTGAAACTCTGAGGATACCAATCCTCCCTAGCACCTCCCTACCACCCTGAAATATAAATCTTTTCTTTCTTTAATTTATCACAATGATACAACATTTATCTATGGCTTACCAGTCTCATCATTGTTCTGCTACACTTATCTGCTCTACCTACATCAGTGTCTCTCTCCTCGCATCTGTTGCGCTTTCTTTTCTTCTCTCAGATATGCATTTTTGTTCCTTGCTTCTTCTGCGCTTTATGATTTGTGTCTTCTTTCCATTCTATGCACCACGTCTCTTCTGTGTGCTTCAACTCCTGCACACTACATGCTTCTACCCGCATGAACCACACTCAACAACAACCCCCATCTCTTCTTTGTTCTATGTTTTTATATTCTCTGTGCACCAACTACATCATCTGTGCAATGCCTCTACATTCTCTTTACAGCATCATTGTTATTCCCTTTTACTGCATCTCTTCCTCATAACTGCATAGCTAACTCGCATTACACTTTCACTTCTCTGTTCTGCATCTTTTTTTCATGTCGAGTCCTCTTCCTGATCATCATGGAAACTCTTCATCATCCCTAGAGGTTAGCTCCATGCATTCATCATCACTGGGAGTTATGTTGAGATTCCTTAACTTCTCTAGCAATCAAGACTCTTCATCTTCTCTGTCAGTTACAACCAGTCAATTATGGCTTCTAAGCCCCGGTCCTTTGTGTGACCACTGGCGGTGACCAAGCGCTTATTGAAAAGTTGCTACATGATTTTTTTCTAGTGATCACTGACTTCATTTCACGAAAATACCTTGGGATATGAGCTTCATGTGACCACGAGATTGCAGGTGCATCCAAAGGCGGTTTGGGGGAAACCCACTTTTCTTCCTGCAATTCATTACAAGCCTCCATGCGTCCTTTCTCCAAAACCATGGTTTCAATTGCGACCCACTAATGAAAAATTAAGGCCCGAGCATGTCCTGTCCCCACAATGGAGCACGACCGTCATATCTATCCTCTCAAGTCTGCGGACCAGATCTCTCCTTCCTCCATCAACGACTAAGGTTTCCTTTGTGATCCAGGCTCCGAGAGTTTCAAATCTCAAACCCTGTTGTTGTTGACTGGATATCTTCCGGAATGGAAGATCTGTTGACATCTGTCCTCCTTAATTTATGATCAGGATCTCCTCTGCGAGTCCAGCCTTCGGGACTTTCAATTCTCATTTTCTCTCAAAGCATTTCACCCGGATTCCGCGATCCAATGATGTGTGTCCCTCTCAGATCAACTGTCAAGATCTCCTTCAGGTCTCTGGACTTCAAAGATTTCAATTCCCAACCTCCGGTTGTTCGGAATGCTTTTATCCAGAGTCCACAGATTCCTGCCATTTGTCCTTCTCGAATCAACGATCCTCATTCACTTCGGGACTTCAAAACTTCAGAAATATCAAACCTTTATCCTTCGCATTTTCCCAGAGATGAAAATCTATTGATGTGTGTCCTCCTTAATCCAATGGCTATCCTCCGCTTTGGAACTTCGACCTTCGGCAATCTCAAATCTTTCTCCTTCGTGTTTTCCCGAAGATGACAACATACTGACGCGTGTCCTCCTTAATCCAATGACTATCCTCTGCTCCGGGACTTCGGCCTTCGACAATCTCAAATATTTCTCCTTCGCATTTTCCTAGAGAAGTTTCTCCCAGATTTCACGATCCGTTGACACGTATCCTACTACACGATCGACGATGGAGAATACACCTGAAGTGATCTTTAGATCAGATGACTCGTATCCACTCTAGGTCTTCGACATTCGGGACTTTGGGTCTTTGGGCGAGTACTGGTGGTAAAACTCTCGGAGTGACATAACTCTTGCATCACTCGATGACGTGTCACGATCCCAGCAGCTTCCACGTGTCACTCAGATTTGTGATTTCCACGTACCTGAAATACTGAATCAACTTGATATTTGTCATTGTCTAATTGCGCCATGTGTCCTTGCTGACGTGGTCTTCCATGTGTCCTTGTTGACGTGGTCGGATGACGTGGTCTGCCACATGTCCTTTTGGATGAGATTTGCTAACATGGATCTCCCTGATCTAATAGTCATTTTTTGATCTCCAGATCTGACGATCCTTATTCATATCGGATTTCTGGGCTTCAGGTTTTTCAAATCTCAAACTTTTCGGAGCGTAACCTCCTTGCATCTTTATATCCAAAGTGATTGTTGTTCGTTCGATCAAGATCTTAGATTGACGGCTCGATCTCTCTGTGATGCATCTTTTCTAGCTTATCCTTTCCTTCCACTTGAACTTGATCCGACGACTGACGGAACTTCGCATTCTGAGGATTTAAAATCTCAAACTTTCCTGAGTGTAAACTCCTTGCATCTTTAGACCCAAACTAAATGTTGTTCATTGATCATGTTCTCATATCAACGACTCGATATTTCTGCGCACTTCTCTTGACTAGACACTGATCTGACAGCCACTGTCGCTCCTCCTCCTGAGCTTACGCTTCCTCACGACTTGGAAGAATGTCTAAGTGTCAAAGGCCTCGACCTTTGATCCTTTTGCGAGTCCTGATGACTTGGACATCGTCTTTGTTGTTCTTGTTTTCCATCGATGTTGTTGTTCTTCTTTTCTTCCATGTTTTCCATCGTTGTTCTTTCCATCAATGACAAGCGCACTCTCCTTGTAAACATGCCAACATAAAAGTCATCCAATATTGTTAGATGTAATAAAAGTATTTCATAATTAGTACACCTATTGACAATGGGCAGATTTAATAGGGGTTTAGTGGTTAATAAGTTTTCTATAGACAGGATTAAATATGGCTGGAATATTCTTAGTAGTCACACAAAATAAATGGCTGTGATTTCAATCATTAACTTCCTAGCTATTATAAAGACATCTGTCTATGTGTTTACTTTTTTACATTTACCTAATCATATTTAAAAATTACTTTGATAGCCAGCTGATTGCCACGTAAGTGATTAACAGGAATTAAAATATTAACACTAGATAAATGAAGAGCAACCGTTTATTTGTTAATCAATAATAAAATTTAATATATTCTTTTAAGGATTCGTTTCATCTTATCAGCCTTTCGGCATTCACCAGCAGCTAATATTTATAATTAGATCTCGTAGTAAAACATGTAAATAAAGTATCGGATCTCACGACCTTGACGTCGGGTCGAAAAGAACTTGTACTTTAACTCTACAAACCCAACAATTTCCCGACTTGTGGGTAATTCAACAATTACCAACTGAGGGTCTTCGATTAGTTATAATGATCCGATTTCGTCTGATATCCCTCCTCATTGGGATGAATGATTAAGAAATTTGGGAAGAATAAGGCAGGAGAGCAATCAAGTGTACACACTAACAAAAATTTTGGGAGGCCATAATTATTATGTCAATCAATAATACAATACCAAAGCTAAAATTTGAACATTTAAAGTCAAATAAAATATTTTTTTGAATCTGAGTATTATAAAACTCTCACGAGTTAAACCATTTACAAGTTAAGTACTCTCGTACCACCTGTAACACTATTGTATTAATAATTTAATATTCTTGTAGGAATTCACATTTTTCTTTTTATTTACGAAGGTTGTGCACTAATAATTATACAAGGTGTCGTTACTATTATAATTAATGAAATGATCAAAGATTGTTCCATAAAAGCTCTACAATACACAACTATCAGCTATGATCGCTAATACTAATAACTACAGTATGAACTCTAGGTGGAAAAATAAGTGCTTCATACTATATCATTCAAGAGAATAATTATTGGTACACCTATACGATTAAGCGCACTAAAGATTCTCTTATTACCTATAGATCAATTATGTATGCCAAACTTAATAAAATTTAAATGCTACCCGACTATAAAAACCAGTAATTATATATAATTATATTCAATACTATTCAACCCATTATTACATACACATCTTAAAAATTTATAAAAGTATTATTAACGATTACATAATCACTCGTTTGGCCACTCCAGATGTAAATAAAACAAGAACAACGAATGGATAATTATTTATCACTCCTGGTGAATATAGCTAAATTTATTACTGTGGATATCTACCATGGTCAGATCCTAAATGAGATAATGTAGTTCAATTGAGGGTTGTAACAATTCGTCCAGTTAATTGAGGAACGAAATAGGTTTCAAATTTCCTGAAATAAATATTTCTCTAACCAGAGCATTTAACTTAACAGTGGAGAGCATAATAAAAATCCGTAGATTCTTACAATTCATAGAAATGAAATAGAAATATTACAATAAGCAATTCAATAATACATCAGTCCTGAATACCTTTAATAACCAGATTTATTAATCCTTTGACTGTACTGAAATTTGGAATTAAAATATTTATATGAAGAGTATACAATTATGCGACTAAATACCGTAAACAATATTTCCAACGCTAGGGGTAGTCTTCTTTCCCCCTCCACTCCTAAGACTTCATTGGTACCTCCCAGCCAACGCTAGGGGTAGTCTTCTTTCCCCTTATTCCCTCTCGAGCCGCAAAGGGGCCATACACAGAAAACCAAACTCAATAGCACAAGCTTTCCCTCGCAAAGAGAGGTTTCCACATCTTGCACAAGTTTTCCACCTAACTCTTCACAAGTAAACTAGTCAAGAAAAATTTCAGCAGCATAACATTCATCCAATAATAGGGTGTCTTCTCTCTTTCTCACCATTTGTTTTATAAGAAAAGTTGCATTGACACATGTCCTCCCATGCACAATTAAACAATTTTAATTATTTAATTAAGGATTAGTCACCCACAACACATGTCACACTCTCCCCAAGTTGCACATGTTAAATCTCTTTTTAATTTATTTAATTAATCATTTTCCTTCACGTTCCCCTATTTTTTCCTATTTTTTCTCCTAGTTGTCTCTTAGTTCCCCAATCCCTCCTTTATTGTGTCCCCTAACTAAATTTTAGATTGAGTTTGATTAGGAGTCTTCTTTTAGTTAGGATTTAGTGGTTTAATTCTCTTAGGATACTACTCTAGGTTAACAACTCATTCTCTCAAGAAATGATTTGTTTTTAATTAAAAATTCATTTTTATTAATAACCTGCACACTTGTGCATATATATTAATTTATTCTTGATCTTCCTTTACTAATGTTTATTTAGCCAAAATTTCCTTAACCCCTTTATTGTTTTATTTGGTCAAACATCTAGACTTATACTCTTTGTTAGTTTTCTAGTTTATAATTTAATAATAAAATGTATGCTCTTTTCTAACATAGTTTAAGCATTTATTTTATTTCCTAGGCCTTCTAGATTTGTATTGACTCACAATTTTGTTTACGTGACGTTCCCTTCAAGACACACTTTCATGCTCCAAGGGTGCCACTTGCCATTGAATAGTTTGGAAGTTTGTCAGACATTTGGATTCAACACTCCATTGGTTGACCTTGTGAGAGGCTAAGGGATTTTCTAAGGAATAAAGTTTTTGCCTTATTGTGTGCCCCTTAGAATTCTTCATGAGTGATTGTCTCAATCTACCCTCATGGCATTGTGGACCATCTCGGAACGAGGAAATCGTTAGCCTTCCGTTCAGGTCACGGTGGGAGTGCTAGTAGGTTGTGACAAAGATGTTGCCACACCTCTCCCTCATCTGTCTGGTTTATGTGTATGACCCCTTCACTCCATATGTGAGTTGGATTAGCTAGCATCACCAAGCCTACATCCACTGAAAAAAACAATGTCAATCATACATATACATCAAATCCATATAGAATTCATCATCAATGATATATGCGTATAAATCAGATACTCAAACCAAAATACAAGTCCACTCCCTCACTCAATCTGGAGACCAAAGAAGTTTGTCGATGCCATCTGCATCCTCTACCTGTCACATTTCTTGCACACTCGGGAACCTCATCATAATACCTGTCGATATATACATCTAGAAACAACATAAAAATATCAATGTTCATCACATTATAACTCATAATCAAAGCATAATCATAATGTACCATGTTTTAACCGGATCACTTGCTCGTAAGTGTCCTCAAAGAATAAGTCATTATATAAAATGTGATTAGTGGAACTATATGTTACATTGTCCCTTAAGATTGTTGTAGAGTTTCTACCTGACTCCAATGAGTTAGAAGCGCAGCTTGTCCATCTAGAACACCTTGACGAGTAGTGTCGGGATGTTGCGATTGTGAACAAAGAAGACAAAAAACGAGTTAAGAGTCAGTATGATAAGTCCGTGCACCCAAGGGTTTTTTGGAAGGTGATCATGTCTTAGTCTATGACCAGAAAAAATCAACCTTATGGCAATGCAAATTTAATTTTTTATGGTATGGATCCTACATTGTGAGACGTGATTTATGGAAATAAGCCTACGAGCTTGAATATTTTGAGGGGAATAAACTTTCGGAGCCTAGAAATGGGCTCTATTTGAAAAAGTATTATGATTGAGCAGCTTTGCTTAGGAATCCTTTTTGTAATTATTGCTTATAGATGTATAGTATGATAGTATAATGTTATTTTTTTGTTACTGGTGCTTATGGTTCTTCTATTTGGTTGGCATATGTCACAGGATTCACCAATTTTCGTAGGGTTTGTGGATGGCGCTAGTCGCCATACTCATAATCTGGATTTTTCCACTTGGGTGATTTATTTTCCTACAGGATAATTGATCGCTTTCGAAGGTGTTTGTCTCAACCCATATACTAATAATGTACATGAGCATAGCACTATTATCAAACTACTTTGTGATGTCATTCTGCACCGCATTCGGTCCTTAGAATTTCGTCTAGATGCTCAACTAGTTGTATTCCAGCTAAATGGTAATTATCATATTCACAACCCTATATTACTTCGGCGTTTCCTCAAAGTGTGTTTTTTGGAGATTTGTGTTGATCATATTATTGATGCTCATATTCCAAGAAGTGTTAATGTATTATGTGATTCATTTGCTAACTACATGTTATATTGGAATTTACACCATTCACGTTAAATACAAAGCTCAAATAATTCATGTAATAATAATAAATCATAACCACATCATTATCAAGGAAAAAATAATAATAATATATATATATATATATATATATATCATCATCATCATCATCATCATCATCATCATCATCATTAGTTTTCAATAGTTACAAAAAGGTGGGTAATATCTTGAAAAAGGATTTTAAGCCTCAATTGTCCTCTACAAGGACCGATAATAAAAAATTACAATAATCACAGTATATCTTGATCATTGTCCTGAGGGACCTACTCCTCCCTCTGCATGTTGCTCATAGCACACCACTTCATGAGAAATATTTTGAAAGAGTCGTATCCATACCCCTGACACGCCAACTACATGTTGTTGCATCTACTCTGGTAGATCCTCGATCTATACCATGGGCACTGAATGCATTAATTTGTCTATATTCCTCTGGAAGTTATCTAAAACTCGCTCAACATCTACTCATGGTTTTTCATCTCGACCATGTTGTCCATGCAGAGGAAATCCTTCTAGTCATCTCGGTCCCATATTTTCATAATCAAACAATCTCATTATTCATATTATCCACATCAAAAAATATATTCAATTATATTTCTCAAAATATAAAAATCAAATAATTATAAAATTTCTTACCAATGTCTCCATAGGCACTTCTAAGAGGGAGAGGAATCTTTGGGTCTTGCCCGTAGTCTATTCTTGCATAAGTATATTCCTCTATAACTACCACTTGGTGTGACCACCAAGCAAAGAAGGCATTGTCCCATGGATGCCCTAGTTGCCCTCCTCCTTGCCTCAGTAATATTTTAGTCCATCTCTCCATTGCACCAAATCGGATGTAGTGAGGATGGATGTCCACTCTCATATTAATCATGGGAATCCTCTCAAAGAAGAAACAACACAAAAGGCTTCCATAGCAAAAAAAAATCAGTTTCCCCTGTTTGCACCCTGTCAATTGGGATTTCATGCATGTCAACAATGTTGTACTCCAATCATACAAATTTGGTATCAAACATTCTCTGGCATAGAACATCATTTCCCGGGAGTCTTTATGCAATGATTTTTTTCCTGTGATTCGGGAAATCAATAACACAATTATCTTCATACTGAGACTTGTAATCTCACCTATTGGGAGTTGGCTCTAAACTTTCTATGTCTCAGTCGAGCAGTACAATGCAATGTATTCGTTGATCGTAAGACCAACGGATCCTTTACCTTTTAAGTTTATAATATCTCCTCGCTTAGGTAGCTCAGTAAGAAATTATATATCTTTTGTTTCAATATTTAAACATTACCCCCTGATCATGAAGGCATCTGCGTCAGGTTCCCAATAATCTATCAGTGTTGTAAGCAATATATGTTGTGCCCTTATTCCATTACACCGGGAAAAAATGTATAATACAAATCTTCGGAGGACTTCTTGGGCCTCCCAATCATTCATCGCATCATTATCAACTTCCCCGTGCTCTCTCTCCCTCCACTCTTATCACCATCCTACAAAATCCAAATCATTTTTTATTCAATCCTTTTCAATTTTAATAGTTGCGTAGGTGTATGCAACTAACAGTTAAGACAGTCGCCTATGTACACGACCCACATTAAGCAAAGTTACGTACATGTCCGTGAGAATTTAAAAATATCATTTCTTGCTAAAAAAAATCACTAAATCAAAATAACTTGCAATTAAAAATGAAGAGGAGGAAGAGATTCTTACATGGTGCAAGTGGTTCTGGATTTCGAGCTTTGTGCGCCTCATACCAGTCTCCAGAAGTTTGAAAGGTGAAAAGGGTTTCAATGCTTTGCAAAGGGTAAAAGTGAAAATGAAATGGTAAAAAATGAGATTTACACCTATTTTAACACATTTTTCCACTTTTTCAAATAATTTTTCCTTCCTTTTGAACTATTTTATGTTGTTTAACCTAATAAAACACTCAAAAGTTGTTTTCTTATGCAATTGTCTTTGAGAGATCTCATTTGTTATACAAATTTATGGATCTGGTGGAATTTTTTTGATTTCTTCAGCAGGAATTATGCTCTTTACTGACATGTAGAGTAATTACCACCCTGCATGCATACTGCATTTATCCATATCAATCACATATTCACCTTAGGATCGACCTCGTTGATTTGTGATACAAAACATTCTCTGTTGTTTAGAAGTTTCTTAAACCATATCCCCTTTGTATCATCCACACTTTGTCTTGTCAGAAACTCAGCTATGGGACCTACTCTTTCTCTCTTGGGATGTGTATGATAATGCATCTTTCCCTAGCAATATCTGTGTGGATACCATTTTACAAAGACTCAAGGCTTCGCCCAATATTTCGCCATTTGTTGTGTCAGACACCACAACCCTCCATTTTCTTATAATCTATGTGTGAAATCCTCTCAAGAAAATGGAGCCCCTTATATTTTTTCAACTTTGATAAGCCCTCAATTGGTTTCTTCATCTTTCTCTAAAAACTCATTCCTTAAGCCTCATCTTTCCTAAGTCCACATCCCTCAAATCAAAAGAAAGTTTTCAAAATTGTGCATTTT
>ML813762.1:0-20461 GCA_009831015.1 Picea engelmannii | reverse complement strand
AGAGGGGGGGGGGTGAATCAATTGTTACTGTGCTTAAAAAATTATGCCAATTTTAAACTCATTACATAACACTCAATGATGACCACAATAATTCAGGGAAGTAAGAAATAGAGTATTCAACACCAATCACACACATGAAGTATACAAAGACAGATATTCTTGAGGAAACCCATAAAGGGAGAAAACCTCTTCTTCTTCATATGATAAGTAGTCTTTATTTTCTGTAGATTATAATTCTTATGAGAAACAACTCTTTATGAGGCTACCACCTCTTTTTTACAAGATGCAACTTTCTAAGAGCACCAACTCTCTGGTTTCTCTAGCACCCACTAGAAGGAAGCACCAACTTCCTGAGTGTTCCAACATCAAATGGATGGAAGCACCAACTTCCAGTCACACGGTCACCAACCTGTATAACAGAGAACAATGGTTTTCCCTTGCACCACCCTACCACCCTGGTTTTTCTGGCTGCAACCAGATGGAAGCTACAACTCCATGTGTTCAAGCACCCACTTGAAAATCTGAGGACAATAGTCCTCCCTAACACCTCCCTACCACCCTGAGATATAAAAATTTGTTACATAAATTTATTACAATGATACAATATTTTTCAATGGATTACCAGTATCATCACTGTTATTCTATACTGCTCTACTCTGCCTGCATCAGTGTATTCCTGCTCGCATCATCTTGCGCTTTCTGTTCTTCTGCTTTGTCTTTGCATGCACACCTCAACATTCTCTTCTACACACATGAACCACAATTGAAGACTCCACTTATCTTCTCTGTTCTACGTATATTTATCATGCCAAGTCTTCTACCAGATCATGCACACAACTCTTCATCCTCTCTGGTAGTTACTGTCTTTGACACTTTTCCATCTGTCAATTGTATCTATGATGAGTCTTCATTCCACTGGCAGTTATCTCAAGACTCTTCAGCTCCTCTCGTGATCACCCTGAATCTATTCAAATTATCTAGCAGATAACATCAGTCCATTCTGGCAGTTATAGAGAGAACCTTCGCGCGCTCATCCCTTTGGCGCCTTTTCCCTTCCCGAGAAAACTACACAGTGGGTGCTAGATTTTTTGTCTAAGACCCTTCCTTTCACGTGATCATGAACTGTGATCAAACACCTATCCAAAAGGCATTTCGTGACTTCAAGCATTATATATTCTTCTTCAAGTCACTTCAAATATCCCAACTCTCAAAACTATGAGGTAGAGCCTAGCGATGCTAGCTCCTTCCCCTATTCTCCTCTGATGTGACCACTGGCTATGACCACATGCTAATCAAGAAAGCGCTTCAAAACTTCATGCTTCAGATATTTTTCTATGAGATACCCCAGCTCCCCAACTCCCAAACTCTGAAAGTACACCATGCCAGATCAATGGTCCAAGAACCTTAGTTATCCAATGGTTCATATCTCCTCTTCATACTTCAAGACTTCGCGACTCGTAATGTTAGAAGTTAGAGAACTTATTTTCTTCGAGGTCCAAACTCCCGAAATATGAACTTTGTCATGCCAGATCAATGGTCCATGACCTTCCTCGATCAATGGCTATGATCACCTTTGCGAACTTGGACTTCGTGAGTTTTCGCTTCTCCTATCTTTGATTTCCCGATTTGAAAATCAACGTAATACTGATCTCTCACCACGTGTCCTACCTCAATGGACATCCAAGATTCCTTTGTACTTTGGGACTTTTCACTTTGCGATGTTGGAAGTTATCACTTCCTTTCTTTCATTTCTCGATTCCCAATTCTCCGCTCTCGTTCGATCGACGACCCACAACTTTCCTCGAACCAATGGTCCATAAATTCACAGTGCTTGATCCGACGACCACTATCACTCCTCCTCCTGAGCTTACAATTTCTTCCGACTTAGAAGATTTTATAATTATTCAAAGGCTTTGACCTTTGTTCCTCCTACGAGTCTGTCCCTTGGACCTCGTCTACACTTCTAGAAAGCGTTGTCCCTTCTGAGCTTTCTCTCCAATGTAATGGTAAATCCACTATCTCTTATAAGATTTTGAACTCATTCAGATTCTCAAAGGGTTTCGATCCTTTGGAACTCAAGGGCCTTTCTACTGCACTCCTGACAGTCATGTGCTCATCCTCCTGAGCTTGTAGACAATAATTCCCGATGATATCATCGTTGTTTTCCTATTTTACATCATTGCTCCCAATATTCCATCATCATTGTTGTTCTTGCCATCAATGACAAGCACACTCTTCTTGTAAACATGCCAACAATCTCCCCCTTTGGCATTGATGGCAACCCTGAAAGGCTGCACTATTCTTCCTAGACCTCCAACTGTAGAAGACCACACCTTTTTCTCCCCCTTTGACATCAATGTCAAAGAGAACTAAGAGTGACTCTGTTCTCCCCCTAAAGCACTCTCCCCCTGATTAGATATACTATGAGCACTCTCCTCCTGATCAGATAGACTATTTTAACTTGATAACAGGGTCATGCCCAACTTCTGGCATAGATACTCAAACTAAGCTTTTGCAAGTGGCTTAGTGAAGATATCTGCAATCTGATCTTTGGATGGAATATAATGAAAAGAAACAACAGTGTTGATAACCCATTCTCTCAAGAATTTATACTTCATGGGTATATGCTTGGTCTTGGAGTGAAATAAGAGATTCTTTGACACACTAATTGCACTAGTATTATCACAATGAATTGGAATCGATGCAGTATATTTGACCTCCAAGTCTGCAAGTGTCTGAATCATCCACAATACTTGGGTACAACAAGTGGCAACTGCAATGTGTTCAACTTCTGTAGATGATAAGGAAATGGAACCTTGCTTCTTGCTCAACCATGCTACAAGAGAATCTCTTAAGAAGAATGCACCTCCACCCATGATTTTCCTTTCATCCATGCAGTTAGCATTTACTACCATCAAATTTTCCTAGATGATCAACATTATTTTTGATGTAGCAGTTACTTCCAAATACTTTGAAGTGCTTGATTGATGCAGGTCAACCAAACCACAACTCATATGGAGTTTTATCACTGTTCGGCCTTAGATGCTCTTTGTTTAGAATATGAACAGCCGTGTGAACAACCTCCACCCATAAGGTTTGTGAAATGTCCCTTTCACTCATCATAACCCTTTCCATCTACTGAACTGATCTATTTTGGCGTTCTAGAACTCCATTTTGTTGAGGAGTACCTGGAATAGTATATTCTCTTTTAATTCCATGTCTGTCACAAAATTATTTGAAATCTCTTGACATAAATTCTCCTCCCTTGTCTGAGTGAATTACCTTTAACTTCCTTCCTATATGATTCTGAGCTAACACCTTAAAATTTTTGAACTACTCAAATGCATCAAATTTTTCTCTTAGAATGGAAACCCACATAAGTTAGGAGAAGTCATCAATGACCAGCATAAATTAACGTTCTCATCCAATTCCTTCCTTTTGCGATGGTCCACACAGATCCATATGAATAAGTTGAAGTGGTTTATCTGAAGATGTGAAACTCTTCGATTTGAATTGAACACGAGTCAGCTTCCCCATTTGACAGGATTCACATACAAAGTTATGAGGCTTAGATATTCTTGGAAGATATTTCACAACACCTTCATTATTGAACTTGACAATATGATCAAAATTTAGGTGTCCAAGCCTTCTATGCCATAACCAACTTTCATCAAATTTTCTTAAATGGCATTCCTCCTTATCTTCCTTCAGAACATAGACATTGTTTTTAGTTCTAACCCCTTTTGCAATCATCTCTCATGTGTTCACTGTTTTTATTTTACAGTCTTTGGCAGTGAAAGTGACTTCACATCCTTTGTCACACACCTGAATGACACTAAGAATATTATGCTTTAATCCATCAACAAATAAAACATCTTGAGGTTTGGCTCTTCCATTACCTAATCTTACTAGACCTTTACCTGTAATCTTTCCTGGAGCATCATTTCCAAAGGTCACATTTTCTGATTTACTTTCTTTGAGTGATAGGAACTTACTTTTTTCACCTGTCATATGTCTGGAGCATCCGCTGTCAATATACCAAGGGTCATTTTTTCCTTGAGCTTCCAACACTAATCCACACTTGTTATCTTCTTTCTTATTCCAAACATTGATGTTTTCAGCTCTGTGATTTGAAACTGGATTATAGTTCTTTAGGGGACAGTTTGCATCTTTATGTCCATAATTATGGTAGATGTAACATTCTAGTTCATTGAATAGAGGATCATAACGATTTTTATGCTTAATATACGTCCTTTTCCCAACCATCACATGATTTGCAGTCTGTGTTTGTTTGTTACTTGGCTATCTCATTCTTTGTTGTGGCAGATATTTATTCCTTGGGTGTCTTGATTTATCATGTCTAAATCTTAATGAACAATTTACAGCTTTGTGGCCAAAGTTAGAACAGTAAAAACAATATCCATAGAAAAAATATTTGTTCCTGGAAAATGGTTGTCTTCTTTGAGCATGTCAATTTCTTCCATGTTTATGATTTCCTTGAGTAGAGGGTGTATTATTTCTTTGTTCTACAGATTCATTTCTGGTACCTTTTTCTTCACTCCTCCTTGGCGACTGATTATCTTCCTTTGTTTCTGCAGGTTTGTTGTTGTCAATGGTTGTAGATTTGACAAACTTGATGGATTGTTTGTTGTTTGGATGACCACTACTTGATACCTCTTCATAAACCAAACCAGTTTTCAACTTTGGATTCCTTTTCTGATTTAGAATGGTGGCTAATCCTTCTGAGGATTTAATACTTGTCATATTCTGATGATATAAGGCCTACAATTTCTCTATATATTTTCTGACAGACACTACTTCAGCTTCCAATTTTTCACCTTTTGTTTTGGATTCCTTTAATTGTTGTGTGAGGATGTCCTCAATCCTCTTATCTTATTCTAACTTAAATTTCAATAGAGAAATTTCTTCAGATGGTTCATTGCATGTTTTCTCATACCCGAGCAGTAACTGTTTTTGTTTTCTTTTATTTTCTCTGAGTCTATCATTCTCTTCCATGGAACTGCCAAGTTCTCCTTCAAGATCTACTACTGCTTCACAATCAACAAACTCACTTCCTATATCTTCAGTGTTTATATATTCTAAGGCTATTAGCATGACATCATTTATTTTACTTTCAATAGAAGAGTCACTGTCTTCATCATCTAAAGGATCGTCATCATTATTTACACAAAGGATTTTCTTCTTAAAATGATTCTCTCTATAGACCTTCTTGTGTTTATGATTTTATTCATCGTCATATGTCTGATACTTTCTTTTGTGAGGACACTTAGATGAAAAATTACCTATATTACCATAGTTGAAACATTTGAAGGGCAGTTTACCTTTGTATTTGCCTGATCCTTTCACCAGTCTTCTCACAAAATTTGCTTCAATCTCATCTATATCGGATTCTGTGTTTTTATCTTCTTTAAAGGATGCCTCTCTTGTAGTGGATTTACCTTTGGTGATTCTCATTTCATAAGAAGTTAGGGTTCCAAGAAGTTGATCTAGTGTCAACACTTTGAGATCAGTTATTTCCTCTATAGCAGATACCTTTGAGTTAAATCTATCAGGAAGAGATCTTAATATTTTTTGGACTAGAAAAGATTCATCTATCATTTCACCTAGACCTTTCATAATGTTGAAGAGTTCTTCTATACGTAAGAAGTACTTATTGATAGTTTCATCTTCATCCATCTTTAACTGCTCAAATTTCAGTCTGTGAGTCTGAAGTTTTGCGTCTTTCACCTTTTCATTACCTTCATAACTACTTATCAACTTGTCCCACATAAATTTTTCTGAATCACAGTGCATGAATTTGACAAACTCGGCTTCTGCAAGCCCACTCAGAATAACATTCATAGCCTTAGCGTTGAAGATGAATTCCATCTTGTCATCCTTAGAAGCTAGTACAACTGGCTTTACATAACCAGTCTCTACCACATCCCAAACATCTGCACCTAAAGCCATTATGCAGGTTCTCATCCTAACTTTCCAGAAGGCAAAGTTTGTTCCATTGAATAGGGGGGCCTTATTGGTTGAAGTTCCTTCATATCTAGTCATGTTTAAGCTTATGGATCTACCTTTGATAAAAAGGCACTGGCTCTGATACCACTTGTTGGACAAACAAGAGGGGGGGGGGTGAATCAGTTGTTACTGTGCTTAAACAATTACGCCAATTTTAAACTCATTACAAAACATTCAATGATGATCACAATAATTCAGGGAAGTAAAAAATAGAGTATTCGACACCAATCACACACATGAAGTATACAGAGACATATATTCCTGAGGAAAACCACAAAGGGAGAAAACCTCTTCTTCTTCATATGATAAGTAGTATTTATTTTTTGTACATTATCATTCTTATGAGCACCAACTCTTTGTGAGGCTACCACCTCTATTTTACAAGATGCAACCTGTTGAGAGCACCAACTCTCTGGTTTCTCTAGCACCCACTAGAAGGAAGCACCAACTTCTTGAGTGTTCCAACACCAACTGGATGGAAGCACCAACTTCCAGTAACACATGCACCAACCTGTATAACATAGAACAATGGTTCTCCCTTGCACCACCCTACCACTCTAGTTTTTCTGGCTACAACCAGATGGAAGCTACAACTCCCTGTGCTCAAGAACCCACTTTAAACTCTGAGGACAACAGTCCTCCCTAGCACCTCCCTACCACCCTGAGATATAAAACTTTGTTACATAAATTTATTACAACGATACATTATTTGTCAATGGCTTACCAGTCTCATCACTTTTTTGCTATACTTCTCTGCTCTGCATGCATCAGTGTATTCATGCTCGCATCATCTTGCGCTTTCTGTTCTTCTACTTTGTCTCTACATGCACACCTCAACATTCTCTTCTACACACATGAATCAAAATTGAAAACTCCACTACTCTTCTCTGTTCTGTGTATATTTATCATGCCAAGTCGTCTTCCATATCATGCATGCAACTCTTTGTCCTCTTTGGCAATTACAGTCTTCGACACTTTTCCATCTGTCAATTGTATCTATGATGAGTCTTCATTCCACTAGTAGTTATCTCGAGACTCTTCATCTCCTATGGTGATCACCCTGAAGCTCTTCGAATTCTCTGGCAGATACCATCAGTCCGTTTTGGCAGTTACAGAGAGAACATTCGCGCGCTCATCCCTTTGGTGCCTTTTCCCTTCCTGAGAAAACTACACAGTGGGCACTAGATTTTCTGGCTAAGCCCCTTCCTTTCATGTGACCATGAATTGTGATCAAACGCCTATCCAAAAGGTGCTTTGTGACTTCACGCTTCAGATATTCTACTATGAGTCACCTCAAATATCCCAACTGTCGAAACTCTGAGGTAGAGCCTAGCGATGCTATCTCCTTCCCTTATTATCCTCTGATGTGACCACTGGCTGTGACCACATGCTAATCAAGAAAGCACTTTGGAACTTCACACTTTAGATATTCTTCTATGAGATACCCCGACTCTCCCAACTCCCGAACTCTGAAGTACATCGTTCCAGATCAACGGTCCAAGACCCTCAGTGATCCAACGATCCATATCTCCTCTTCGTACTTCAAGACTTCTCAACTCACGATGTCAAAAGTTAGAGCACTTCCTTTCTTCGAGGTTCGAACTCCCGAACTCCAAACTTTTTCGTGCCAGATCAACGGTCGATGACCTTCATCGATCAATTGCTGTGATCACCTTCGCGAACTCGGACTTCGGGAGTTTTCGATTCTCCTATCTCCGATTTCTCGATTTTCAAATCATCATAATGCTGATCTCTCACCACGTGTCCTACCTCAATGGATGGCTATGATTCCTTTGCACTTCACGATGTCAGAAGTTATCACTTCCTTTCTTTCATTTCCTGATTCTTGATCCTCCCCTCTCGTTCGATCGACGACCCATGACTTTCCTTGATCAAATGGTCCATATCTTCATAGTGCTCGATCTGACGGCCACTGTCGCTCCTCCTCCTCAGCTTACAATTTCTTCTGAATTAGAAGATTTTATAAGTGTTCAAAGGATTTGACCTTTGTTCCTCCTACGAGTTTGTCTCTTGGACCTCGTCTACACTTCTAGAAAGCGTTGTTCCTTCTTAGATTTCTCTCCAATGTAATGGTAAATCCGCTATCTCTTCTAATCTTTTGACTTCGTTCAGATTATCAAAGGGTTTTGATCATTTGGAACTCAAGGGCCTTTCTACTACACTCTTGGAAGTCCTATGCTCGTCCTTCTGAGCTTGTAGACAACAATTCTCGATGCTATCGTTGTTGTTTTCTTGTTCTCCATCATTGCTTCCAATATTCCATTGTCATTGTTGTTCTTTCCATCAATGACAAGCACACTCTTCCTGTAAATATGCCAACAAAGTAAACATCGCGACGATCTGGCTAATGCAAACAAGATCCCGTCAATCTTACCGGATTACATCCTGCCTTTGGCTGGCACGGTTAACCATGACAACATCCCACAAGCCTATGAGTACATTTTGATCACCACGTACATCCCGAAGGGGATACGCATAGAGGGAATTCAGTTGGAACAGATCCCATCCTTGAAGAATAGTGATTCCAACCTCGACGACAGAAAGAAATACACCATGCTCTCACCTCAAGATACCTGATGAAGATGACTGGGAAGAAGCCTCACATAGTCTCCCATCCTTGGATTAAGGAGCTGGCGTAGTCCACGATACTGAATGTCATGAAGATTACTCACTTTGGCCGACATCATGAGGAGGTTGATGCTTGTGTTAAACTCCTCTTATCATGTTATCATGGAGGACACCTATGGATCGACATGCGAATTACAGTGGATCCAACGATGATCCACTTGATCACAAGATTCATCATGTAGGGACCTGACCCTCAGTAGTTCTACCCAGGGAAGGCCTCAGATCGCTCCTTGGCACAACACATAAAGGAAGAATACGACGAAGTTGAGAAGGGAAAGCAAGGCTACAAGGTAGCCTCTATCCAAGATGGTGTAGTGTGCCTCACCTGTCATCTCATAGCTAACAAGATTGTAAGAAAGAACCACCCCACACAGTTCATCGGGTTCATGGTGGACCTCGCAGGAAAATGCATGGAGGGGATGCAGATGAATTTTTCAAGTTACCTCATCAACGAACTTGAGAAAGACTGTCGCGAAGCACATGATTAGGGATACGAGTTCCACTTCAACTGGCTACTTGTGTTGATTGCATTTTTTCTTGGAAAATGTTGGAAGGATCTACCTTCCCGGAGATTGAACCATCAGAGCCATTGGCCGCGAGGTTCTCAACCTTATAGTATATGAATGATATGTCAAGTCAATTGCAGTCGAACACAGTGTTCCAGACCTACTATAAGAAACTAAAGGTTGCCATTAAGTTGTTCCCGCGGATGACTCCGTGCACCTTGCACTAGTACATACCAATCGCTAAGTTCCACACAGATTGAAATTTCATATATATTACTGCACGCAGGAATGAGAGCAAGGAACAATTATAGTCTTATTGCAAGTTAACCGATGAGGACATGGAACAGATCACCAAGGAATGGTTGACGGAGTTCCTTGTACCCATTGCAGATGTAGAACTCTCCAATGCTAACATTATAGGAAGCCCCTTGGTCACCTGGGCCGAGCATGTCGGACAAACTAGTGCAAAGAAGAATAAGAAAAAGGAGGAAGTCCAAGACATAGAAACTGATGAGGAGAACAATGCCTCAGAAGGAAATGGATTTGTCTCGCTTGCAAGAGGAGGAGATGAAGTAAATCAAGAAGGAGGAGGGGATGAAGGAGAAAAGAAAGGAGAAGGCAAAGCTACACCGCTGAAGGATCCCCCTACCCAGAAAGAAACACCAAAGAAAAGGAAGGTTTCTCCCTAGAAACCCTCAGCAAGAAAGAAGACTTGCGCCAGTAAACCCTAGCTATATGCTACTCTTACAGAAGATGATATTGGTCTAGTCCATGGAGCGATGGAGGATGTGTCCGAAGATCTCTTGTAGAGATATGGAGCAAAGTGGGAAGATTTGTAGGAGAAGGTTGAGAAGGAGCTGAAGGAGATACAAGAATCTATTCACTCTGTCCGCGTAGTATCCACTACGCCTTGCTTGTCAGAGATTGCAAAGTTGGTGGATGATTCAGCCCAACTTTGAAGACTTGCAAATGGAACAAAGGCTCAACTTCAGTGAGTCCAAGAGGAGAAGGAGAAGGCTATAGAATCACTAAATAAAGAAAGAGAGGAAATCTTGGAGCAACTACAAGTTGCATGGTACTGTGAAACTGCTTATGAAAATGAGAGGGATGAGTTTCGGGTGATGCTTAAGGAAGACAAAGAAAATATACAGAGGGAAAAGGACTAGCTGCTCACAGAGCAGACCACACTCATAGAATTGGTGGGCAGAGCACTTTGCTCTGTGCCAGGCTTGGCACAGGAAGAACATGAGGAAGTCAAGGATAAAGTGATGAAGCTCACTAAGGCCATCCAACAACTTCAAGAAAGGATAAAAGAGTGGGAGATCCTAGTAGTACCAAGTACTCTGCAGGAAGTGCACGACTAGAGAGAGGAAGCCACTAAGAACGTAGTTGGAAGGATTAGAGCCCTCGCCTAAGAATGAAAGTAGTTGAGTAACAGAAGTGCGCATACCTACAAATGCCTCACGAAATATTTAGAGCTCAGGAAGTTGGTAGCACAACTACAGGAGGCACAACAACATGCATTGATAATTCAGGTGCAAATGAAGTCACTCACTATAGTCGAGAGAATGAAGAGATCACAAGAAAAACGTGCGCCCCATCAAAAAATTACTACCATCCAAGGCAGCGTAATGGAAGTCACATGTTGGCACAGGGGCAGACCCAGGTTTAAACGCTTCAACAACGCACCAACAAAACCCTAACTACCGGCCCTTTCAGCAACACCTGCAAAGAAGATGAAGTCTCACCAGAGCTAGAGGCAGGGGGGGGGTTGTAGGACTTAGGTTTCTACAGCCTAGCTGGGACATAGATTTGTGATTAAAACACCCTAACATAGCACTTAGCCAACAACATGCATTAGTTCACAAATCCAATCACATCACATATTAAAACCTAGATACAAAACATCGATGTAATAATCAGATCAAACACTTCTAGCACATAGCATGAGTTCATATCTAACATTCATTCACATCATAAAACACTAAGCATTCATAGATCTATCTATCATACAAAAAGAATAATGCACTAAGAAAATAGATACATAAATAACATGAACAACATTGTACAAATCACATCGACATAGGATATACGTGGTTCACCCTAGTGTGGGGATACATCCACCAAATATTCTTCTTCTTTATTAGTCTCTTCCAATCTCCTTACATGCACCAAGCCACAGAGCTGACTCCGCAAAAGAAAAGAGACCCACGCGCACCTCACTAGATCCTCCTTCCCCGAATCAGGGCATAAAGCCTTACATAGTCTGCACACAAGGCCTCTTACAATCACTTGCACTTAGCTCTGCAAGCCTTAACATAGTCTAGTCATGCACTAAGCCCATGACCTAAAACATTTCCTCTACTTACATCGCCTAGATACTTATTTATACATTACAAAAAGGCCTAAACATGGGTAAACCCATGGGCTGACACCCCATACCCGTTACATAAACCCTAAAATCCCAAAAATCCTACAAAATGGGCGAGATCCCGAGATATCCTCTTCGCCAGGGTGTTTCGTCTTTGACCAGCTTGTCGAAGTCCCAAAAATGGTCAAACACGACCAACGTTTCCTCCAAAATTGGTCGAGGGCCAACAAGTCCCCAACACTCACCTGTGACTCATCCCGAGTCACTCCGATATGGGTAATACCGCTTCAAAATCCTCGAGCTTAGCTCGATCTACCTCGACTTCCTGCTTCGCCAGAGCCTCCTGCTCGAAAAACTCCTAAATTACGTGCTCGGTGATAGTCCCTTTCAGGCATTGTTCTACTTTTTCTACCATATGTTCCAACTGTGAACCTTGTCCCTTGATCTCTTCAAGAATTTTGCAGTTTTCATCCTACACCGACTGGAGTCTCTGTGTCTCCTCCATAACTCGGATCTGGATGACAGTGACTTGCTGCTGAACTATGCGTTGCTCCTGCGACCTCTTCATTTTCTCAACTGTAGTAAGCAACTTCATCTTTGCTTGCACAGTGGAAGCCTGATGCTTCGCCTTCTAGAGTTGTGCTTCCAATATCCTTAGCTATAGATCTTCTGCAAGGCTCTCATAGGTCTCTGCACTTTGATTAGTCAATTGCTTACATTCTGCGGCCAACACCCTAATTCTTTCTACTGCGCTCCTGGCAACTTCTTCCCTCTGATCTTTCACTTCTTGCAGAGTGCTTAGTATTGATTTAAGTTCTAACTCTACAACCTTTTCTTGAAGCTGCTAGATGGCCTCAACGAGCTTCTCCACTTGGATCTCGTCTCTCTCTTCTTCCATTTGTGCCAAACCCGAAACAGAGTGAAGTGCTCTAGTCACTGCTTCTCTGACCACAGTCTACTCTGTAAGTAGCTGGTCTTTCTCCCTCTGGATTTTCTCTTTGTCCTCTTCGAACTTCGCCCGAAGGCCATCTTTCTCTTGTTGCACAACCCAAAGTTTCTCTAAGACCTCCTCCTTTTCTTTCTTCAAGGCCTCTGTGGCCTGCTCCTTTTCCTCTTGGGCTCGACGAAGTCGAACCTCTATCGAATTTTCTAATCTTCACAACTGGGTGGGCTCATCCCCCAATTCTACATTTTTTGTTGAGGGTGGCGTAGTAGGCACTGCGTGGCTCGAATGGATATCTTTGCAGAAACATGGAGCAAAGCAGGAGTCGATGTATGACAGAATAGAGAAATATCTTAGAGACATCTCCTTAGCTATGGATCTTTTGCAAGGAACTCATAGGTCTGTGCACTTCGATTAGTTAATTGCTTACATTCTGCAGCCAACACCCTAATTCTTTCTACTATCCTCCTGGCAACTTCTTCCCTCTGATCCCGCACTTCTTGCAGAGTGCTCGATATTTCTTTAAGTTCTAACTCTATGACCTTTTCTTGAAGCTTCTAGATGGCCTCAACGAGCTTCTCCACTTGGATCTCGACTCTCTCTTCTTCCATTTGTGCCAAACCCGACACAGAGTGAAGTGCTCTAGTCACTGCTTCTCTAACCATAGTCTACTCTATAAGTAGCTGGTCTTTCTCCTTCTGGATTTTCTCTTTGTCCTCTTTGAACTTCGCCTGAAGGCCATCTTTCTCTTGCTGCACAACCTAAATTTTCTCTAAGACCTCCTCCTTTTCTTGCTTCAAGGCCTCTGTGGCCTGCTCGTTTTCCTCTTGGGCTCGACAAAGTCAAACCTTTGTCGCATTTGCTAACCTTCACAACTGGGTGGGCTCATCCCCCAATTCTACATTTTCTGCTGATGGTGGCGTAGTAGGCACTGCGCAGCTTGAATGGATATCTTGCTGGATGTCTCTTAGCTCTTTCTCTATTCTGTCGTACATCGACTCTTGCTTTGCTCCATGTTTCTGTAAGATGTCTTCTGAAGCGTCTTCTACAACTGTGATGATGAGCTCAATGTCGTCCACTGTGAGCACATTCTGTGACTGAGGATTATTGGCGTGAGCCTTATTTTTGGCTGAAGGTTTCTCCAGGGAAACCTTTCTCTTCTGCGATGCTTATCTTGTGGTGAGGGGATCCTTCAGTGGTGTAGCTTTGCCTTTGTCCTACTATTCTTCTTCTCCTTCCTCCTCTTGGTTTAATTCGTTGCCTCCTCCTGTAGGTGAGTCAGATGCAGTTTCCTCCGATGCACTGCCCTTCTCATCACTTTCTATGTCTTGGACTTTTTCCTTCTTCTTCTTTTTCTTTTCACTACTTTGTCCATCATGTTCGACCCGGGTGACTAATGGTCTTCTTATGATATCAGGGTTGAACAATTCTGCATCCTCCACTGGTACAAGGAATTCTGTAGGTCATTCCTTAGTCATCTCTTCCATGTCTTCCTCAGTCAACTTGTAGTAAGACTGCAACTCCTCCTTACTTTCATCCCCACGCATGGTGATGTAGATGAAGTGTCGGTCTGCACAGAACTTCTCTAATGGCCTGTATCAGTGGAGTGTATTCGGCGTCATTCGAGGGAAGGATTCAGTGGCGCGCTTCAGCTGTAGGTACTAGGTGTGGAAGACAACATTCGATTTCCACTGCTTCGCCATATCGTTCGTATACCACAAGGTGGTGAAATGCGTGACCAATGGTTTTGATGGCTTGACTTCTAGGAATGTCTCTTCCTCTGACATCTCCCAAGAGACAAATGCGATTAGAATAAAAAACCAACTAAAGTCAAATTCGTAGCCTTGGTCCTGCGCTTCACGCCAGTCCTTCTCCAACTCATTGATGAGGTATCTCACCTAGTTCATCTGCATTCCTTCAAAACACTTCCCTGAGAGGTTGACTACGAACCCAGTGACTTGCGTCGGGTGGTTCTTTTTAATGAGCTTACCAATGATCAGCTGACAACCTAGGCGCACTGCGCCATCTTGGATAAAGGATAACTTGTATCCTTTCTTCCCTTTCTCCACATAGCCATAGGCTTATTTTATTCGCTACGCTAGAGAGAGATCTACAGGCTTCCCTGGGTAGAACTGGTGAGGGTCCGGTCCTTGCATGCTCAATCCAGTGATGAGGTGGATCAACGACAGATCCATAGTGACGCGCCTATCTAACCACATATATCCTCCATGGAAGAAAGACATGAGGAGTTTAATGCACGCGTTAACCTCCTGATGTCGACCGAAGTGGGGGATCTTCACCATGTTTAAGATCATCGATCTCACGATCTCCTTGATCCACAGATGGGGAACTATATTAGGCTTCTTCCCAGTCGTCTTCATCAGGTATCTATGCGGTGCGAGAATCACATAGGTATTTCGGTCTCCAAGGTTAAATTCAATTATCTTGAAAGATGGGATCAGTCCTAACTGAGATCCAACTACGTGCATCCCCTTCGGTAGGTACGCATTGATCATCATGTACTCAAAATCATGTGGGACGCTGTCATGACTAACCACACCAGCCAGAGGTGGGATGTAGTTGGGAAAGATCGATGGGATATGCTTCACATTAGCCAGATCATCGTAGTGTTTTCTTCTTTTCTTAGTCACGGTTCGAGATGGCACAGATCAATGTCTAGTCGAGGGGGATGCTTGCAATCCTCTAGTTGATGAGACCCGTACTCTCATGGATGTGACTTTCTTAGCCATAAGGTCTATTAATATCTCCTCCACATACTTCTCTACTGTGCTACGTTTGCTCGACATGCACACTCGTGATAAAATAACTCAGGTAGGTAAACATATAAACAAGGCAATCAGATGGTCGATGAGGTCTAGGCAACACAACACAATATGTGGTCAATTTTCTGTTAGCTCAATTATGTCAGTTTTCAAAAAGTGGTCCCAGTGCGGCATTCGACGGATTAAATAAGCAACGTCATAATGGATTCCTTCAATAGGTAGAAATGCCTTAATCAATATGAATCCATTCGCTGTGGCATGGTTGCAACGGTCCAATGTCGATCTTTTCAACAATAATTGCGTTTCTAACCGTTCTAGAGCATCATTCTAATGGTCTAGATGCCTCTAACGGTCATATAGCTTCGTCGTGGTGAAGTGCCATTCTGTGTGGTTTTTCTATTCTGGTGAGGTTCAAGTTTTGCAAACCTGCCTTTTGCGAAGTCTTTTCTAGAATTTCCTGTAGTTTTTCTAATCTTTCTTTCTTTTTACTGAGATTTCTTGCCTTCTTTCCTATGATTTGAGTCTATGGATTCCTCTTTTTATTCTTATTATTTTCTTCTCTTAGCAGAGTAACTTCACACTGCTGAGGGTCTTCCAAAGGGTTCGAGTGTAATACCTCTTCTCTTACTATTTCCGAGGTGAATGCACATCTTTCCTGTATGGATAGGTTCTTTAAGCTTTCTTGTGTTCTTCCAACTTCGACAACTAATTCTCTGGTCCTCTGTTGCTTTGACTTATCCTCTTGTTCTTTTATTAATTGCCTTATTTTCTTGGCTATGGAGTCCCTTGATTCTTTCTTTTTCTGTTCTGTAGCTTCCTCCTCTACTTTCGTCCGGATCTGATCTTCCTCAATCCAGGCCTTTCCTAGAAAAAGTGCAAAAGGGTCGCTGTTCTCAACAAACTTAATGACTTCAAATTCTTCTTCGGTCGATGTTCCATGGGAAATCATAGGTACATTAGTAACTCTTCCACATAGGGTTATCATCTTTCCTTTAAACAAGCCTATCCTTCCCAATGAAGATACTATAACAGGCTTTCCCAAAATTTCCCAAGTGCTTTCTGGCATAATATTCACCTGTGTTTCTTCATCCAAGATACAATCTATGTTGAAGTCTCCTATTCTTGTTTCTATGCATTGTTTCTCTTTTAAGATCTCTCGTAAACTGATGTCTTAGTGATCATTCAGTGTTTCTTTCAGCTGTAATAACATATTCTCTGATTCTTTCTGGTTTTCTGACATATCCTTAGTCCTTTGACCTTCTTCATAGCTTTCTAGTCTCATTTTCATATTTTCAACTTTGGAAATCATTCTAGGGAATTCCTCAACTTCATGATCAATAGCTTTACAACAAAGACAAATAGGACCTATACCAGGGCATTCCTTAGCAAGATGTCCCGATCTTCTGTAGTTACAACACAATGCCAATCCTCTCTTTCTTTTAAATGATCCCCAACCTTTCCTGTACTGTGCATTGGGATCACAGTGATGGACCTGCAATCTGCAAAAAATCTTTCTAGGTTCCTGCATCCACTTATTAGTTCAAAAATTCTTTGTATGCATAGGAATAACATATCTTTCACTATCTCTATCAAATTTATTCAGATCAACTCTTTCTTCTATCCGTACCTTAGTTTTCAGACTAGGACAAAATCTATCAAACATACCTAGATTCAAGCTTCCAAAGAAAAAATTTCCACTTATCTTACCTTTATCGAAGCATAAATCTTTAAGATCTTACCTATTTTCTTTAGATCTGATTCCTTTCTTAGCAAAAAGTTCTAGAAGTCAAGTAGAATACTGGGCACTTCAAAAACAGATCTACGCACAGAGATTTCTCTTTTCTTCAGTTCCCAACAATCATAGTTTTGGTCTTGGCAACAAAACCATTTGTTAGCAGAGGGGCAGACCCAGGGTTCAACGCTTCAACAACGCACCAACAAAAACCTAACTATCGACCCTTTTAGCAACACCCGCAAAGCACATGAAGTATCACCTGAGGTGGAGGCAGGGGGGGTTGTAGGACTTAGGTGTCTACAACCTAGCTAGGACACATATATGTGATTACAACACCCTAACAGAGAACTTAGCCAATAACATACATTAGTTCACAAATCTAATCACATCGCGGATTAAAACCTATATATAGAACAACATTGTAATAAGCAGATCAAACACTTCTAGCACATAGCATGGGATCATATCTAACATTCATTCACATCATACAACACTAATAATTCATAGATATATCTATCATACATCAAGAACAATGAACTAAGAAAATAGATACATAAATAACATGAACAACATTGCACAAATCACATCAACACAAGATATATGTGGTTCACCCCAGTGTGGGGCTACATCCACCAACTCTTCTTCTTCTTTATTAGTCTCTTCCAATATCCTTTCATGCACCAAGACATAGATCTGACTCCGCAAGGGATAGGAGACCTGCGTGCATCTCACTAGATCCTCCTTCCATAAATCAGGGCACAAAGCCTTACATAGTCTGTGCACAAAGCATTTTACAATCACTTGCACTTAGCTCTGCAAGTCTTAACATACTCTAGTAATGCACTAAGCCCATGACCTCAAAAAATTCCTCTACTTACATCACCTAGCTACTTATTTATACATTAAAAAAAGGCCTAAAAATGGGCAAACCCATGCGCCGACATCCCATACCCATTACATAAACCCTAAAAGACCAAAAATCTCGCAAAATGGGAGAGATACCGCGATCTCCGCTTCGCCATGGTGTTTTGTCTTCAACTAGCCTGTCGAAGTCCCAAAAATGGTCAAACACGACCAACGTTTCCTTAAAAATTGGTCAAGGGCCAACATCACACAAAGGCTACAACCAGTGCAGGAGGAATCATGTGCGATGTTTGAAGAAATTGAAGGACAAGGAGCGCAACTAGGCCAAGTAGTTGCGATAGTAGAAAATGCCTGGAAGGTCCTGTTACAGAGAAAATGATCCAGGAGTTCGTTGAGCATGAGGCTCAGGTGAAGTAACAAGTCAAGGTAGCTGAAGCCAAGCTCAAGGCCTTCGAAGCAACACTGCCCAGATATGAGTGACTCGGGATGAGTCACAGGTGAGTGTTGGGGGCCTATTGGCCCTCAACCAAGTTTTGAGGAAACATTGGTCAGGTTTGACCATCTTTTTGGACTTCGACAGGCTAGTCGAGGATGGAGTGCCCAGGCGGAGTTGAGATCGTGGGATCTCATTTGATTTGTGGACCCAACATGGGGTTCATTAGGGTTTATGGGATGTTGTCCCATGGGTTTACCCATGATTAGGCCTTTTGTAAGTGAATGTAAAAGTATAAATAAGTGTAAGAATGTAATGTAGAGGGTGTGTGTAAGTAGCTAAGTGCAAGAGGCAAGTAGTTTTGGGTTGCTTAGAGAAAAAAAATGTGTATGTAAGGCTCTATGCTTAGTAGAGGAGTTGGCTCTGTGCCTTGACCTGATTCTGGGAAGGTGGATCTAGGTGCTTAGTGCACAGATCATCTGTCCGATGCGAAGCTGGGCTCTGTGGCTTAGTGTACAGGAGCAGAAGAATGTAAGAGATTGAAGACTAATAAATAAGAAGAAGCCGTTGGTGGACATAGCCCCACATTGGGGTGAACCACATATATCATGTGTTGATGGTTTTCTTTGTGCTATAATGTTTATGATGTGAATTTCCTTAGTGCACTAATAGTTATGAGTGATAGATAGATCTATGGATGCTTAGTGCTTTATCTATGTTGAATGTGCCAGATCTACTTTATGCTGCTAAGTGCGATGTGTATTTTTTTAGTATTACTATGTCAATCTACTCTTAGGGTTTGTTCTATGATGTGAATAAAGAGGGTAAACTAATGCATGTTGTTCTTAACTACCCTGCGAAGTAATTTTAATCATAGATTTGTGTCCCATCTTGGTTACAAAAACTTGAGACCTGTAACCCCCCTTGCCTCTACCTCGGGTGAGACTTCACCTGCTTCGTAGGTGTTTCTAAAAGGGCCGATAGTTAGGGTTTTGTTGGTGTGCTGTTGAAGCATTGAACCCTGGGTCTGCCCCTATGACAACAATAACCATATCTGAACCTGCAAAGAAAAGGTGGGATTAGTGCGAAGATTAAAATAAAAAATAATACATAATTTTATCTAAGTATCTCTTAATACCCGATGATTCACTTGAATTGATGCTTGGTGGGAGATCTTCATCTGAAAATGATAAAATGATAGTAGGAATGTTGGACAATATGGTGAAAATTAGAGGATAAATTACTCAACGGATGCTCTAAATTCAAAATTGGACAAGTTAACATTAACTTCTCTAATGAAAATTGGTGAAGTTGATGACAAGTGTTTCGATGACTATCAAAATAGTTGTGAAAATATCCGATGACTATCATCGCAGTTGGTGTGAAAGGCCTCAAAAATCATTGGTGGAGTTAATTTGAAAGGATCCTATATGGGTTGGCAACCAATCGGTGAAGTTAGGTTTAACTCCTCCATGCATATCAGAGAAGTTATTACAAACTCCTCTGATAGAATCAAAGGAGTTGACAAGAAAAGATCTAAGGACTTAGATAAATTAGACACGTTGTGTCCAAATCTTCCATTGTTAGTCAGAGAAGTTCATGCCAACTATGCCGATAGTTATTGGTGGAGATGAAAGGAAGATTTCCAAAATTTTTGTGGCAACTCCCTGAAAACAAGAAATTCGTATTGTTCGAAACTAAGTTTCATTGTATGGTTTAATCCGGACCAAGGATCAAAATATTCCATTGAGGGAATTTCAGACTTGAGTTTATATGTTCCCTATCGATTGACTAAGGTCGATGTTGTCTTTGAGGCAAAACATTAGAGTTTGAAAAAAATGGTTTAGGTCCATGTTATTGGAAGTATCCTTGGTTCCCCAACATTACGAGACTGTGGCAGGAAATAAGAAATCGATGATTTGATAATGCATTGGTATAGAGTTATTGTGGAGGTAGAGGGGAAGAAAATTTCTGCAACGGTATTGAAGAGACCCAAGGTTTTCTCAGGTAGAAATAAATAAACATACAATGACAAAAATAACCCTAATCCTAGGAAAAAAACCCTAACCCTAGATTTAAAAAGTTAGATCAAGGGATTACCTGTTGGTTTAGTGACATGTGTCTAGTAGGGTAGTTGAGGCGAGGAACTC
>ML813761.1:0-22799 GCA_009831015.1 Picea engelmannii | reverse complement strand
AAAAAACCTCGATGCAAGGAACTCCTCTGATGCCAACATCCAAGGTACCTGACCTAACTATGATCCATGCAGACATTATTACACTGCTACCCTCGCAGGGGTGCGGAGATCCCGTTTATATAAAAATAAGTGCCGGTGTTTAAAAACACCCAGTAGAACCCTGCTGTCTTCGACATAGATAATCTTCATTATATATGAGTTGACCTCCGTGCTAAACGAGCGGTCAACAGGTCCCAGACCAAGAACCCCAGGGGTGCACTGGGGGCCCTAGATCTCGGCTAGGGTCTTTGCCATCCTCCCCGAGAATGGCTCTTGCAGCTGCTTTAATTTCAACACTCCTCTTCATCCTAAGCATGTCCAGACCCTTTTTCCTTTGCAAACCTATCTTTTATCATTATTTCTCCCAACTTCCAAGTATGCGGAAGTCCAACAACCTCCCAACCATTTTCCAAAGAAGAGGTTACACTACCCTAGCATATTTTCCTATCTTTTCAAATTCTGCAGAATTAAGATACTTCTGATTTTCTCTGACTACCACATAGCAGTTTGTAATTGGTCAAAGTGTACACACATTGTTACATCCCAAGTTCTCACTAGGTGTTAAAGCCCTAAACACAAGGATGAGACCCCAAGGGAAATTTAGGCAAGCCACCACTATCACCTTAGTGGTTTTGCCTTTATCACTTTAGCCTACAGATGATCCTAGTCAAAGAGGGTCTTCCCTAAGGTAAACTAATCTCGATGTGTTATAGTATGAAGTGGGAGCAAGAGAGAGCTAAGTTAAGTTATTATCTGATTGAATGTTTATGATTAATGTACTTGAACTCACAACTTAAATCAGATTTATAATTAGCCTTTAAAGATTAAGTGATCCACAACACAAGGCTAAATAAATGCAAGTGGACTTAGAGTTATCCAATGGAATTCATCACGCTTGCTTATAAGAGAGTAAAGATCAATTTCAAATCTGTTTTAAGGATGTTTAATGCAGAAATTTCAGATTCAAGAAAGATCTATGGAAAGCCTTCTTTTCAAGATACAATAAGACAAACTAAGGCCTAGATCAAGCAAATCAATATGGATTTTAGGCAATAGACAGAGTGGATTTGCTTAATAAACATGCAAGTTAAACTTCAATCTAATTTAAAGGTGTTATTTCAAGATAAGTTCAAAATTTAACCAACTTCAACAATACCCTTTATCAAGAGATGAAACAATGTTAAACTAGGGAAAATTATGCAAAACGCCTAGGGTTTTTAAGCCTAGAGTAAAGTATAAGGTAAACAGTTGTAAGTTGCACTTATAGATTGGTATGGGTAAAGTAGCCAACACCTTGGGTTTTTCATTTTGCTGTTATGAACTATTTTGAATCTATCATGAAATATTTTAGAAAGTTTTATACCAAAGACTGAGAGAACTACAACTAAGAAAACATTTCAAATGATAAATTTCCCACAAGACAAAACAATATTACCAGGGAAATACATTTCCATAACATTTGATGAAGAAATTTCTGACTGAATATGCACACTAGTAGCAGAAACCTCAACCTCTAGGGCACACTAAAATATCCCCGATCCTTGGATCTGGATATTTACTGCTACTATCGGATGTTTTGTTGCAGATCTGATACTCTGGGGGTTTCTCGATGCGTTTCTTGGGTTTTTACATGTGTTTGTTTAGTTTTATGTTCTCATGTATAGCATGCATGACATTGTTGGATCCATAAATAACTCATTGCATTTTATTAAATAACAACAAATGCTAATACATGGAAATACTTGAAATCAATCTCAGAATGCCTCAATTAGATTGTAACAGAGATAAGACTATCCTATAGTACCAAGGAAGACAAGTAGAATACCACCGATCTATAACATGCATCGATCGATCTGCAACATGCAACTTGAATCCACTGCATGCATGGAAGGAATGTTGCTTGCAACTGCCGGAACCAACGAAAAACTGAGATCTGATAACTGTGCTCCTTGAAATTTGATGAACTTTGTTCCCACTAGGTCGCCCTCTCCCTAGACAACACATGCAATTCGGATCTGTTGCATGCAAGAAGGATATAGCTTAGATCTGTTGCAATAAGCTCGGATCTACTGCATGCAAGAAGGATATAGCTCAGATCTGTTGCAATATGCTCGGATCTGCTGCAATATGCTCGGATCTGCTGCATGCAAGAAGGATATAGCTCAGATCTATTGCAATAAGCTCAAATCTGCTGCATGCAAGAAGGATATAGCTCGTATATGCTGCATGCAAGAAGGATATAACTCGGATCTGCTGCAATAAGCTCGGATCTGTTGCATGCAAGAAAGATATAACTCAGATCTGCTGCATGCAAGAAGGATATAACTCAGATCTGTTGCAATAAGCTCGGATCTACTGCATGCAAGAAGGATATAACTCGGATATGTTGCAATAAGTTGGGATCTGCTGCATGCAAGAAGGATATAGCTTGGATCTGCTGCATGCAAGAAAGATACGTTGCATGCACTCCAAAATACACAGCCCAGATAAATCCACGCTATATCTTTGATCTAAATCTACTTGAACCTGAACTATAAATGAAGTGAACCCTTAAGGAAGGATCCAATCCTGTACTCTGAAGCTTGATGAAGAATCTGGGTGATTCTTCCATTGGACTAGGGTGTGTCTCTCAACACCGAAATCTATCAATGGTGGTGGTTTCCTCCAAAAATCCACAAAACATGAAGAAAGTCGCCTGACCTCTCCTATGAGGTCTAATTCTCAACTCAACTCCTGTATAATGGTGAATTGGATCGACTTTTTTCTTTTATACTCCCCTCCTCATCTAATTTCCCATTCACTTTAATAATCAAGTGACTTTTCCTTAAGTTTTGACCTAGTAATCACTTAAGTCACTTAAAACACCTTTTTGCTTCTAATTTCACATTCACTTTGATTAATTAAGTGACTTTTCCTAAGTTTATCTTAATAATCATTTAAGTCACTTAAAACACCTTTTCTCCTTTTTCTCATCTAATTCCACGTTCACTTTAATTAATTAACTTCTCCTAAGTTTTATCTTTAATTATTCTTTTAAGTCACTTAATCACTTTTTTCCACTTTATTACTTAATGTCACTTTCAACTTAGGTTTTTCTAGTAAATGACACTAAATAATTATTTTATTCCCTTTTTCTCCCGACTATAGCCTACGAGAATCAGTATAGGCTACTAAGTCGCTCCTCCTAGAGTCATCACTCGGAAAGGGACATTACACACACCTACAGACCAACCACAAGGTGTTTACAAAGAAAATGAGTAGAGCCTCAAGTTTGCAATTGTTCAACAACCATTCTCATGTATCAAAGGATGCCTAAATAGCCCAAAGAGACCAACGGCTAGGTTTCAATGGAGAGGGGGGGCACACAACTTCTTCTAGAAGTTGGCCCCACTTAGAAGGTGCACCCTCATTTCCTTCTAATGTTAAACATTACCCTTTGCATGAGCTTGGTGGGCCCTAGAAGTAGTGTACCCCTCACCCTTAGATAAACTCATTCTATTACAAAAAAAAATGTGGGCCCCTTGATTGATGCGCCCTCCCTTCTTACAAGGTTGACAAACATTGATTCTCACTTAATTTTTATGGTGGGCCCAAAAAGTGCATCCACTCTCTAACTGAAATAAATCAGATGTGCATATGTGGAGTCCATGAGGGGTGCCCCCTTTTCACCTTAGTGGGAAATCATATATGTGAGAAATTTCCCATGTGGGCCCTTGAATGGATCCACCTAGTGATTCACCTTTGATGGTTTTAGCTTATAGCATGACATTTATCCCTCTTTCAAATAATTTACATGAGAAAACTTTAGTGAAAACTTAGTGACCGTGCTAATTAATCATAACATACCTAAAATCAGGGGCCCCTTTTACAATGGAGTATAAAATTACATGGATATGACATGCCCCTCTGTTTGGGGATCGCTCTCATTAGGTTTTGGGCCTCTTGAACCCTTCTTACGCTTCCCTTAGTGGGCTTGAGACTAAGACCTTTGGGCAAAGATGAGACCTTGGGGAATGTTATGAGTACATCGTACATAGATATAGTTTTTCTTTATAGATTTCTTCTGGTCAAATTTTCAAGTAGGATCTTAAAGCACCCTCACGGACATTCTTATATATAAAGTATGGCCTCTCAAACGCTTTCTATATGTATGCCTTTACTTACCCCAATTGCGAATGTCGGGTGTAATGCAATTGCTTCGAATCAAAAACTATGTAAGGGGGGATGAGAAAGGAGACATGGCAGCCCCTTCCTAACCATGCACATCACCAAGGGCTAATCGTGTGCAAGCAAGGACTAGTGTCTGATCTCTGAATATGACATTAGTGCAACGAATAACGAATATGATTCGAAAAAACCTCTCGTGCCCTCCTTCATAGCTGCTACAAGACTAATATGATGTCATGTGGGCACTGGGCATTATGCGATGTATGTGGTAATAGACCAAATCAAGAAAATGCTATAGGGTTTAAAGGAAAATTCAACGATTTTGCTTAGGAGAGAGGAGCCAATCTTAAGGTATGATTTTTAGGGTATAAATGGCTCTAAAAGCAATCTAATTTGTAAAATTCCCTTCTTTTGTTGTAGAGTTTTTATGATATGGTTTGATGGTTTCTGATATTGTTTAGAGGATTTAATGTAATTTGTGAGACATGCATGTGGTTTCGGTATCCAATAACATAATTTTATTGCAATAACAATAAGAGCAGGATTACAATTGCCAAAACTCAATCAAGACATTATAACAATAGGTAAAACCAACAGATCTAGTCTGTTTATAAATGGATCTGACCTGAATACCAACATATGATAGATATAAGCTCAGATCTGTTGCATACAAGGAAGATACCACTCAGATTTGTTGTATGCAAGAAAGATATTGCCCAGATATGTTGAATACATACGTATGATGGATATAAGCTTGGATTTGTTGCAAGCGAGAAGGATATAGCTCGGATCCACTGTAAAAATGGTGATGTGACTCCCTCTGGGACCTCCACGCCCTATCCAATGAGTGGTTGGTTCTCTCTTGAACTCCCACGCACTGTACAACCTAGTACGCACCTCAATTAATTCCCACTCGTCTCAATAGCTAAGTGTGCATCCTCCAGAATACCCACGCACTTCCAAGATCTAAGTGCACCTCCTCCCAAGGTCTCATGCACTCCAAGTACTAGTGCACACCTCCCTCAAGCCTCACGCAATTCAATGAACAAGTGCACCCTCTTGAATCCCACGCCCTCTGAAAGCATGGATGAATCTCCTTAGCAATGGAATAACTGTGGAAGATTTGTATGATCTCCCTAACTAATCAACTAGGGTGGAATCGTTTCACCACCGAAATCAATCTCTGCAAGGGTTTCTCCGTGGAAATCCCCAAGAAGCTCAAAGCTCTCCAAAATTTGTTTTCACAAAATAATAATCAATAATGAGAGAATGGAGTGAGTTTCTCTCTTATATCCTTTTGACCTTTTTAGTGATCCTTTTACCTTTTTGCGACCCTTTTACCTTTTTGCGCTCACTTTATTAATTAAAGTGACTTTATAAAATTTCACTTTAATAATTCTCTCCAAGCCACATTATAACACCTTTTTCACTTTCAGTACTCAATGTCACTTTTAAGTGACGCTTTTTCGCCTATATGACATCAAATAATTAATTAGTCCCCTTTCCTCACTGCCTATAGCCTACGGAAACCAAATAGGATAATAAGTCACCTCCCTGGAACGATCACTTGGAAAGGGACATTATAGTCCTCCCTTCCCGAGTTTGCTTGTCCTCTGTAATGTCCCTTTCCAAATGAGTCATCTAGACGAATTGACAAAATGGCCTAAGTAATTCTCGTGGGTCACAGTCGGGGAATTAAAAGGGAATTAATAATTTTATTAATGTCACCGCAGCAGAAATTAATTAATTATAAAGGTGGCATTGAGTAAAGTGGAAAAAAGGCGCCTAAGTGACTATTGAGAATATGAAAAGTCACTTAAATTGATTAAAAGGTAAAAAGGTCGTAAAAGAGTCAACTAATGAATAAAAGGAAAAAAGAGAGCACCCTCTCTCATTCTGGCATTGGTATGTTCTAATTTTTCATTGAGAGAGCTTATTGTGGCTTTGGAACTCTTGGGACAGAAACCCTAGGAGCATTTTTTGAGATTGCCCTTCAATGGTGAGACAAATCCACCCTAGTTAGTCAGTTTGGGAAGAGAACACTTAGTTTTCTTCAAGTGCACTTCATTTGGTTAAAGATTTCATCATATGGCAGCCAACTTTGTTAGCAGAGGTCGACCTAAGTCACCTAGTTCGAATTCGAATTCGAATTCGACAACCTTGAAGTTCGACAAAAATTCGACAGTGAAAATTTCTAGGATAAAATTCAACAGACTACAATATTTAAAAATATATGAATAAAATAAAGATAAAAATGAAATATATATATGTAATTAAACACATGATAGAAATTAAAATAGCATGCTAACATGTTTAAAGAGATATTTCAAGTGACAACTTGACAAGAACACATCATCTTCTTCAAAATTTAAAAACTTGTTCGGGAAACATAATATTAAAAACGTGAACATAAGATTAAAAAGTTTTGCACAATTGAGCATCCAAAAAGAAAACTAGAACGGGAACACAAGTTTTATTCTGGACATTCTTGTGACCTACTTGTTACATCAAAAAGCTCTATATCATCAAGAGCACTCAGGGCAGTGAAACCACTAGAAGCATGATCACCACTGGATTCACAACTATCTCTATCACTCTCAATGCCAATATCATCTTCATCTACTAATGCATCTGGAACAGGATTGAAACATGGGGTAGAAAAATTGGATGAGTCTTTAGCCACATTGTTTAAGGCCAACTGCAAGTTGCTACGAACATAAACAAGATCTTCTAATTTTCCAAATAACAATCTGTTTCTTTTCTTGGATTGAATATGGTTGAAGGCAGTCCAATTCCTTTCACACGCTGATGCACTTGATACCTGGCTCAAGATACGAATTGCAAACTTTTGTAGTTCTGGGGCCCCTGATCCATAAAAATCCCACCATACTGTTGGAGCACTTATGACCCTATCATACATACTTTCCTACTTTAGTTCCAAATATCCCTTCTTCTACCCTGTATGCCCTGAGTTGTGATCTAACCAAAGCTGCAATTGATGGATCTAGATTTAGCTTGTCAATAGTCTCATAAAGTCCACTTGTGACTTCTTCATCCTGATGTCTTGATACCCCAAATAATCTAGGGTCCAAATAGCATGTTATTGCATGTAAAGGACTATGCATCATCTTCCATCTTCAATCAATTACCTCCCAAATCTCTTGGTAATCGGCTTCCATATTATCAAAAGCACTTGCAATGGCTTCCTTGCAACGGTCCATACCCTCATAAACAAAACCCATACAAGGTTTGTCGCCATCAACCATCCGAAGCATATCAACAATTGGACCACAAATTTTTAACACTTTTTCAACACTTTGCCAAAAGCTAGGGCATAGCATTATTTCCTCTACATTCTTACCCTTTTCTTCTTTTGAAAGTTGAGATCTCCCCCACTCAGCATTGCAGAAAATAGATCTTAAGCTTGTTTTTTCTTCAACAACTCTTTTCAGAGTGATGTAAAATGTGGCAAACCTTGTCTCACAAGGCCTCAACAACTCTCTAGTTGCATTTCTTCTATATATGCTCAATGTGAGACAATGATTAATGACAAAGTTTACAGTTGTTCTTGCTCTTCGAATTGTCTCATTTATCCATGGAAATTTGGTTAAATCATGTAGCAATGAGTTGCACAAGGGGTCCAATAAATGGTCTTATGCTTCTCCATAAGCATCTTCCCTGCACCTACACAATTTGAGGCATTATCTGTGACAACATGGACAACATTTTCCACACCAACCTCTTGAATTGCTTCATCCAAAATTCTGAAAATATATTCAGCTGTCTTCACTTGATCCATTGTATTAATTGCCTTAAAAAAAATGCCCCTTGAGGGCAATAAACAAGCACATTAATCAATGGTCGATGGCATAAATCTAACCAACCATCACTCATGATTGTGCAACCTGTATACTTCCAAGACTGTTTAACATTGGACAACCTCTCTGTCACTTTGTCCTTTGTTTTCTTTAGCAGCGTAGTCCTTAAAGCTTCGGACCCAGGAAGAACATACCCCTTGCCAAAAGAAACAGCCTTTTTGAATGCATTTTTAAAATAAGGGTTTCTAGCCACATTAAAGGGAATTGCACATGCATAAAAAAACTCAGCAGTCGCATCATCAACTTGTTGCTTCTCTACAGGTTTCCAGAATGCATTTAATGTTGATGCTCCACATTTTTTGTTTGGGTGGAACTTGATCCATCGAATTTTGAGGTGAAAGAAGAATTCATGGGTGAAGAAAACATGCCAATCTCCTTCTGAATTCGTTGCCTCTTCATTTCCTTTCTTCCCTTTTCTGCTTTTGATTTATCATAGTCTCGCTGCACTGCATCTTTCTGTTCATCAGATATTGTCGGGCATCCTTCAACACCACCTCTGTTTCCACTAGAGATACTTAGCAAGTGATCCACTACTCTAGTTAAGGTCCCACTGAAATGTTTTCCACATAACTGACAGATACAATCTGCCCCTTCCCTCTTCACATATTTCCATGCCTCAGCAGTGGATTTAGGTGCCATTTAATTAAAATTATGCTCACTATTCTTTGCTCTGCTCTGCTCAAAACTTTGAAGATTATGTCTGGAAATTTTAAAAAAATATGTTTAGTGTGGACAGTGGCAAAATAGGAAAATGCAGACTGCAATGAATACACATATATATTTTTATATTAACTAAGATATTAAAAAAAAAGAACAAAACAAAACAAAACAAACAAACAAACAAACATTTTCATGCACAAATTATAGCCTAAATGCTACAGCGTACAGGCTTCATTTTGGTAAATTTCTGTGTTGAAAAGCCTATAATATTCCCCACAGACTTTGGCAATCAATAACGAAAGAAATATTTTCTAAGATGGACTGTGTAAAATATAGTTGGATCATAGAAGCATAGACAAAGTGCAGATTCTGGCAGACTCTAGAGTCTAAACTGTTAATGGACTGGGCAAACAACAAATGTCAAATGGAGAACTTGACTCTCAGTGCAATTACAAACAAGGTTTTGGAGGTAAAAAGAGTTTCCAGAAATTACTTCTCTGATATTTATAGAGAATTTAATGTTCGAATTGATCACCTTTCTAAAGAAGCTTTCTCCTTGCAGGAAGGGACTCTCTTGGAACAAGAATTCATTGGAGATGAACTTGTTTTGGGGTCTTTTCAGTCCCTTCATGATATGTAGATCTAGTCTACTTAGAATAGACTCTTCAGGTCTAATTTTGTATGGAAATCTAGAACAATAACATGTAAAGGCTTTCTATGTTTCTAATGTAAAGATTTTAATAGCAAGCCAAATAAGGCTATGGAAGACTGTAAGAAGTAGGCATAGGATAAGATGGACAGATCAACAGTACCTCTTTTTTGAGTCAAAGGCTAATCTACGTATATTTTGATTTCAAACTCTCAAATATCAACTATAATTATTTTTTTCCTATAAAAAAAAAGAGAAAAAACAAGGAATTTTGGGAGGCTCACACGCTATTTTTTCAGACTAGTAAAAATAATAGATAAATGCCACTATTATAATAGCCATTCCCAAGAACCATATCCATCCTCACTGGAGCAATGAGAAGTTAGAAGTTAGAACTCGTACCACGCGGACGCCTGAAAACAACCACACCTGAACAGAAAACAAGTTCCTGCTCACATGGGTAGCATCGTAGCTCGCGTAGAGAGTCGAGACTGGGACTCAGGAGACTGGAGTGGTGCGTGGCTACAGCTGCATGCAAAGAACCACAGGAAATTCGAAAGCAGAAATGTTAGCACCCGAGTGGAGGGTACTTGGAAGTTGGAGTTGGTAAGTGAGCCACTGAGCAGGAAACCCAAAAACGCGAGAAATTCGCAAACCGTGAGCGGAAAACCACCTAGGGTTCGAAACTTCTTAAAAAACCACGCGTCGAATTTCCAGTCAAATCTCCATAAATTCGTCGAAAAAATCGCCCCCAAATTCCAAATTTGAAATTCGAAATTCGTCCCCAAATTCGAAATTCGAATTCAAAATCGCTGAATTCGAGACAAATTTGTTGGGCTAGGTTAAAAATTCACCGAATTTCAAATTTCAGTCTTGAAATTCAACGAATAGCAGGACAATCCCCAGACCCCTTATGCCTCAGTTCTTGGGAAACCAAAAAACAGAGAATCAAGGGCAGCAAGTTCCAAGTGAAACTTTTCAAGATTATTTGAGAGAGTATCAAGCTCTAGGTGATGAGTTTCAGGCAGCCATGTCGTTACAGGACTTCTGCACAATCAAATACAAGAATAGACCAAGGGATCACAATAGAGAGCAACAGAACAAGGATCTAGCACGGAAGCTGGGAAAGCTATCTATTTTGTCCTTCGATGGGTCTAGCAAGAGCACAGCCAGAGCATGGGTACAAAATCTAGATACATACTTCCAATTCAATCCTATGACAGAGGCCGAAGCGATCAAATTCGCTACCTTGCACCTTGATGGAGAATCCCACGAGTGGTGGTAGCATGGATTGGTCACTCTGGGACATGCTAATATCAACTCCTATTTGGACTTCACTCAGAAGTTAATGGAGAGGTTTGATAAGAAGGATCTCGAGCTACATTTCAGGGAGTTGGAACAGATCAAGAAGGAGGGAACACGGGATGCCTACATCACAGAGTTTCAGAGACTTGCAGTCACCGTGACAGATATCTCCGAGATGAGATTGGTGATGTTATTTATTAAAGGTTTATCTGAACCACTTTGTGGTTGGGTGAAGGCTTTCAAACCAGAGACATTACAGGATGCTATCGTTAGGACAGGGGACATGGAGGGTGCAGTCCCAAAGACAAAGACCTTCTCCAAACCATTTATTCCATAGAAAGGAAAAGATAAGAAACCTCTAGTGAAAGAAGGGGCAGTAAGGAGAGGTTAGATGAGGCGACTCATAATGAGTTGAGAAAAAGAATCTATGTTTATGCTGCAAAGAGCCTTGGGCACTGGGCCACAGGTGCATGGGAAAAGGAAAGGTTCACTACATAGAGGTGCATTCAGATAGTGATGAGGAAGAAGAGTTTGCACCAGAGCAGGGCAATAAGCAGGGGGGCTCTACGTAGGAGAAGCCTCATGAGGAGGCAAAGGAGGTGGCTATCGCCACTTTATCAGGCACACCTAGATTCCACACCTTCAGAGTCAGAGGAGTACTTCGAGGAAAGGGGATTACTGCTCTGATTGATGGTGGGAAAACCCACAATTTCATTGACGCAGCTGAAATATCCCTGATCCAGCTGATCTGGATATCTACTACGGATCTAGTGTTCTGTCTCACAGATCTGATACTCTGGGGGTTTCTAGATGCATTTTATCTTCAGATCTGATACTCTGGGGGTTTCTGGATGCTTTTTAGTTATGTGCTTGAGAGGTTTGTGGTTGTTGCATGTGCATGTTATACATTATGGTTTAAACAATATATATATATGATGCATGCGGAAATAAGGAACAACAACTACCCAATAATATGTATTATGAGATTTAGGCTGTAATGTTCCCAAGCCAATAGGCCAAGAACATCACGTCTTGCATGAATTTTAACTTTTTTCTGGTTGTGGCATTTCGTCAAACATGTTGCTTATTGTTGTCTCTTAGGTTGCGTGAGGGTTTTACTGATGAGTTTCATGTGTGTTTGCAGCAACATATAAGAAGATAAAGCAATGAAACATACCTCAACCATATGCAAGATCAACAATAATAGACAACCCAACAAGATTCAGATCTGATCTTTATTCATAATAATAAGAACCTGATACAAGGATGATGTGGATCAACAGATGGATCCAATAAACATAAGAGGAGCTGCTACAAAAATCTCCCGAGAAGAAGTTGAAGCCTCCAAAGGCTGGATACACAATGAAGATTTAATACAAGTAGAGATCTAGGCCATATGCAATACCAAACCCCCAACTGGAAAAGCCAGGCTCTAGTAGAAGACTGAAACCCTCAATAATTTGGCCCAGCTGAAGAAGCCCCCAAATGAGTCCAATGAAGATGCCAAACGATAGATCAGGATGTGTAGAATCCCCTCCTAAAATCTCAAACCGAAATACCAAGGAATGCTCCTCCAAATGTTGAATCCTCAAGTGGAGCTACGCCCTCCTGAAAACTGTCAAACCCTACAATTTTGGCCCCGATGAAGGAGGCCTCCAAATGCCCTGAAACTCGCTAGGAAGGTAGATCGGGACACTACAAGTCACTAGGTAAAGTCTCAGGGTCAGATCTAAAGTATAACCCCTCCAAACTAAATATATCTGAATCTCAAAAATGCCCTCCTCTCCAATTCGCCCCAATGCTCTTGGGAATCATCTGAACCATAAAACTCTCTCAAGAGGCACTAGAAATCATGGCCAAGGCCCTACAAGTAAAACCCAAGTGCACAAATCTCCAAGAGCCCTCTCAAACTCCTACAACGAACCTTCCTTCAATGAATGGTGCACCCCCCTTGCCGGAAACCCCCAATGGTGCGCCTTCCTTCTCTTCCTGTGCCTGCGGCTGGTCTAGAACCCTCCTGCACTAAGTAGATCAGAACTAGAATGGTGTGGGGGCGTATTGCATCCCCGAGACCAAGCTTGGGACAAGCTAGGTGGAATCTTTCACCACCGAATCGTCCTCTAGGGTTGTTAAGTCAAAACCCTCAAAACCCCCAATGTTGGGCTCACTAGCTAGAAGTCAAATATCAAAAGATAATCATACATGAATGCATGAATAGAGGCCCTTGCCTCTTATTTATACTTCCTACATCCCCTTGTCTCTCCAAAGTGACTTTTCTTTTTTTTTAATTATTAATTAATTAATTAAATCACTTTAATTAATTAATTAACCTTTTTACCTCTGAAAAGCACCTTATCTCTCCTAGTGGCTTCCCTGGCCACTGAAAGTCACTTCTCATCATCCTATCTTGTAGTCTTGTTCCTCCCGATTCAAATGAGCTATTACACTAAGAGGTTCCTCCAAGTATTGTGCCCAAAATGACCTCTTCAGTGAATTTAATTAACTTATAACTCAAAATACTCAAAATTATGGAAATCGTCAAAATGCAACGAAACCAAAGCCAACCTATGTGGAATGGATCATAATGATGAAATGGGATGAACGATGCAAGTCGGACCCCAAAATACCTCTCAATAATCTTTGTACTCGCTATAACTTCCATCTGGCTACTCTGGTCGTCATAACCCTCTGTAATGTAATGATGTCCCAAAGTGGGGACATTACATAAGCAGGGAAATACAATGAAAAACTGAAAATATAGAAGATAGTCGTTAATTAGATCTCATGGATCGTCACTGGAATACAAGCAAATAACATAAAATACCCATGATCAGAAGATGAAGGCAGATCTGATGCATGCACGGATAGATCGGCAAAATCGACGATTCTGGAGAAGCACGGTAACCGCTACAAACTGGAAAACTCGCCTAGAAGGCTATACCCATCGGAATGAGCTGGAAACTGTCCCAATAGAAGCGCCCTGACCTCTAGACTGATCCCGGTGACTGTCGGATGGAAGATCTGTCTTCTAATGCTCTGGATCTCGTCCCCTAGGGGTCTACGCACCTCTTGGGCTCTCTGGATGCGCCCAAATGATTCCACCAACGGAATCGTCTGATATAGGACTCAAAATGTTCGCCCCGCCAAATGCGAAACTGGGTCGGAAGGGTTTCCCCAGATCTGCTCTGATGCTCCATCTATGACCCCAACTGTCCTTCCACAAGAGTTGCGCCCTATATGGTTGAATGATGTGCTTTGAAGGATTCCACCGTCCACATCTGATGGTAGGTGGCTCAATCAATGCACCCTGGCTGGATCTCAACTGGTTCAGAAGGAAACTGCAATCCGAGCTCTGATCTCGTGCAACTACACAAACCCTCTATCTGACCTTGTGCCATCACTGGCTGAGCTACACACATTGCAAACTGGATACTCCTAAATAGTGCGGTGAATTACCTAGATGGTATCTTCGATGGGCTAGGGTGTGTCTCTCAACACCGAAACAGATCAATGGTGGTGGTTTCCTCCAGAAATCCACAAAACAGTAGAAGTTGAATCTCTTCCTCCTCTGGGAACCTCAACATCAAATCATAACAATGCATAATGAGAAATTAGGTCGAATTCCTCCCTTTATACTCTTCCCGATCTAATTCACCATTGACCTCACTTAAGCTAGGCGATTTTCCTCCTAAGGTGATTAATTAATGAATTAAGTCCCCCTTTAGCACCTTTTCGTTCTAGTTCTTCGTTGACTTAGGCTTAAGTGACTTTTCCTATGCTTTTTGGCTTAATTCATCGTTTAGCCACTAAATCACCCTTATTTCTCCCTTAGTTCCCTGTCTGTGCCTGACTATAGTCTACGGGAACACATAGACTACTAAGTCACTCCCTGCTAGCCTACTCTTGGGAACGGGACATCACAGTCCTCCCTTCCCGAGATTGCTCATCCTCAAGCAACATCGATCCTAGGTGCTGCAAAATATGCTCTCCCTCCCATGTGGCATCCTCCACTAGAAGACCCCTCCATCTAACCAAGCACTCCCTGATGACCCTGCTCCTCAACCTACGCTCTCTCTGCTCTAGTACCTCCTCCAGCACTAGATCCAACTGGCCCTCCTCACCCAAGGGTGGCAACTCCTTTGAAATGCTAATCTGTTGTCCCGTGGACTTTTTAAGGCAAGAGACGTGAAAGACGTTATGAATCTTGCTACCCTCTGGTAGCTCTAGTTTGTATGCCACCTCGCCTATCCTCCTGATGACTCTGTATGGCCCATAAAACTTTGGCTTCAGCTTCTCTGCTCCGCTCCTCTTCAAGGAGGACTACCTGTATGGTTGTAATCGCAAAAAAACCAAATCCCCTACCTCAAAATTGCGCTCGACTCTCTATCGGTCTACATAGATCTTCCACTGGTTCTGAGCCGTCTGCAAGTTCTCCCTCACTGCTTGCAGAATCCTTTGACTCTCCTCCACCCAGTCTTTGGCCCCGGGGACCTTGTTGTCCCCAAACATAGTCTCCACAAAGGAGGGTGCATCGTATCCATATAATGCCCTGATCGGTGACATCCTGATAGACATATGGTAAGTTGTGTTGTAGCAATACTCACCCATGTGCATTGTTTCCCCCCCCACATAGTTCCTCAGATACCCCTCCACCCATTTGTTGACGATCTCTATCTGTCCATCTGTCTGTGGATGGTAGTTGGTACTCGTAGCTAGCTCTGTTCCTATCAACCTGAAAATCTCCTGCCAAAACGCATTGATGAAGCGCCCATCTCTATCAGTGACTATCTGCCTGGGTAAACCATGCAACCGGAATACCTCCCTAAAAAACAACTCTGCTACCTGTATGGCCTTGTAGTCCGTGGGTATGGAAAAGAAATGTGCAAATTTGGTCAGCCTGTCGACCACCACAAATATACAGTCCCTGCCCTGCACTCAAGGAAGGCCTGTAATGAAATCAATAGAAATGCTCTCCCATTTCTGCTCTAGAATGGGTAGAGGCTGTAGCAACCCTGCGGGGTGTGTCTGCTCAAACTTGTTATGCTGACAAGTCATGCACTCCCAGATGTGTTTCAGTACATCATCCTTCAGACCCTTCCATGAGAATCTCTCCCTGATCTACCTATACGTTTTCAAGTACCCCTGATGCCCTGCTATAGGCGAATCATGACACACCTTCAGAATTTTCCCCTTCAAGGTAGATTCTGAAACCAAGTAGATCCAGTCCTTGTAGAAAATGACATCATCAAGAACCCAGTATCTATCATCAACCACCTGTCCATCCATCACCTCAAAAGCAAATTTGTTTTTGGAGTACTCCACCAACAATTGAGCTTTCCAATCTATACAAACGTCCATCATCGAACACCCTATTGGCCTCCTTGACAAGGCATCTGCTACGATATTCCTTTTTCCCTTGACATACTCAATGTCAAAGTCAAAGGCTTGGATCTTTGAAACCCACTTCTGTTGTCTCTCACTGAGGTCTTTCTGCTCTAGGAAATACTTGAGACTGTTATGATCAGTCTTCACTACAAATCTGTTGCCTACCAAATACTGCCTGAATTTGGTTAAGGCATGCATGATCGCTAGCATTTCCTTGTCGTAAATAGGATAGAGTCTCTCCGACTCGTTGAGCTTTCTGCTCTCAAATATATTGGGGTGGCCTCCCTGCATCAAAACTGCTCCAATCCTCACCCCTGATGCATCGCACTCTAAGACAAAAGACTGCGAGAAGTCTGGAAGGGCTAGAACAGGGCATGTGCTCATAACCTCCTTCATTTTATCAAATGTCTGTTGTGACTCCTCTGTCCACTGAAAAGCACCCTTCTTGGTCAAGTCTGTGAGTGGTGCTCCCAACTGTGAAAAACCCTTGCCGAACCGCCTGTAGTAACTGCATAACCCAAAGAACCCCTTCAACACTGTGAGGTTCTTGGGTGTTGGCCCTGATCTTCTCCTAATGAACCTATACTCCCTGCTCACTGATGATATGCCCCAAGTACAGTAGTTCTCTCGTGCCAAACTCACATTTGGATTCCTTGGCATATAATGATTGTGCCTGCATAATGCTCAAGACCTCCTCCAAATGTGCCAAATGTTCATCCCACGTCCTGTTGTATATCAATATATCATCGAAGAACACCAAAAGGTATTTCCTCAACTGTCCCTCTGAAGATGTGGTTCATGCAAGACTGGAAAGTGGTCGATGCATTGGTCAACCCAAATGGCATGACCAAGAACTCAAAATGTCCAAAGTGGCATCTGAATGCGGTGTTCTCTATATCCTACTCCTTGATGTTGATCTGATGATACCCGGATAGCAGATCGATCTTGGTGAAGAAAACTGCCCCATGCAACTCATCCATCAACTTATCTATGTGCGGAATGGGGTACCTATTCTTTATCGTTTTCTCGTTGAGAGCGCTGTAATCAATGCACATACGCAATGTGCCATCCTTCTTCAGTACCAGAACGACTGAAGAGGCAAAAGGACTCGTGTTGGGCCTGATGTGCGCCATCGCAGGCAACTCTTTGATTGCTTTCTCAATCTCGTCCTTGAACCTCTTGGGATGCCTATAAGGCGTAGTGATCACTGGTGTAGCCCCTGCCTCCAACTCGATCGTGTGCTCAAATCCTCTATTTGGTGGTCTCCCTGGTGGTATCGGCCAAACATTGGCTCATACTGGCTCAGAAGCTCTCTGATCTGTGGATGGTATTGTTCTCTGCCCTTTGAATCCTTCCGTGTGGTGATCAAACACTATGTTGCATAGGCCACATCATCGTGACGAAAGATCCTCTCCATCCGTTTTGTCGATACTGCTCATGGTGCTCCTGTAGACATGCCTATCAGTACCACTCTCAATCCACTGGCGTCTCCGAATCTCATGGTCAACGTCTGTCAAGGTGTAGTTGCCTACATTGACCTCTAGGTCTGGGATCATGTCCAAACATGTCATCGTGTATCCATCTGCCACTGCTACATGGAATCCCTCAAACTCCTTATTGCGTAACCCCCTCCTGGCTACTAAGGACGCATCTATGAAATTGTGGGTGGCCCCACCATCAACTAAAGTGGTCATGTGTTGTCCTTGTACAAGGCCCTTGATCTTGCGAGTGTTGTACATGGGTACTCCTTAAAGGGTGGCTATGGTTCCCCCTTTCATCTCTCTACGAGGTTTTGTCTCCTCCTTGGGTTGTGCCCCTACCGATATCTAAGGTTTCTTCGGCTGTGGCTCTGGCTCATGAGTGGTCTCCTCCTTTGAATCACTGTCTGCCTGTGCCCTGATATCCTCGTCCTCCTCCTCACTGCCTGATTCCACTTCAATGTAGTGATTTTGTCCCTTTCCCATGCATCTATGCCCTGGGACCTGTTATCGCACAGTTTGTAACTAGGATAAAAGGCTATAAGGTAGAGGGCCAAAGTGGCATAACAGGAACCTATCCCACCCAATGTCACCACGATGGGAAGGCTCTTTCTCTTTAGGGAGGCTAGGCCCAGGGGAGATGTCCCCGGTGAACTGGGGTTTTGAAAGGGCAAAGGATAAAAGAACAAGGACAAATTCCCCTCTCACAGATCACCACCAATCAAATAGCCCCGGCTAAACAGCCAATAATAAGGTATAACCAAAGAAAAGAAAAGCACCTACTTAAGACAATACAACAAGGAAACTGATACGTGCAATCTTGGTTAGTACTTCATATAAATCAATGACTATCTGATATTCAATATAAGCAATTTAAGAGTAAATGTTGACAAAGTCAATGTTTACAAAATAGCAATGATAAATGTATCACTTGTTAATAAATACAAGAATGATATGGCATCCAATATAATCAATCAATACTAAATCAATTAATGCCTTCAACAACCATTCAATTGCTCAAAAGACAAAACTTTGTTGCATCAACGATATAATAGCAAGGAGTGACGTCAGCATTTAGGGTTAGTAGGGTTAGGTAGAGCTAGGGTTAGTGCAGGTAGGGTTTCAATTCAAAGGTATTAAAAGTGTTTAGATCAGGTTCTACTTCAACATTTGAGGTCTTAGATCAGTGCCTTTAGGGTTAAATGGAGTCAATAATGAAGGACGCAGGGGTTCAAGGAGGACAGCCAAGGACTGGAGAAAAGATCTTTGAAGTCCTGCTATGGCAGGGCCTCAGAGACAAAACCCTAGGGGAGAGAGGCTCACTCTGGTGTTGCTATGGCAAGGCCTGGTGCTCTCTCCTCCTTCCTTAGATGGCAAAACAAGCTAGCATGAAAGATAAAGTCAAGACAGGAGAGTCAAATGAGGGAGAGTGTTGCTACAGCAAGGCTATATCATCAAACCCTAGAAGAAAACGGCCCTAAGTGTAGATAACCTAGGCCTGGGACGTCTCCTCCTTCTTGAGCTCTGGAAACTATGGCTAGCATATGAAGAGGGGAAAAATGAGTGTAGCTAAGGCTAGGCTCAATCCTCTTCAGCATGAAAGAGCAGAGTGTTGCTATGGCAAGGCTCTATCTCACTTCAGCAAACAAAATGGCTAGAAATCTTGACGGGGACATGAGACAAGGACCAATTATGTGTGCTTGTCACCTAGGGTTTATGCGGCAAATTTATAATAATAAATGCAAGTAATAACAATACAACCATTCAATTAAGAAGTTTTGCAGAATTTCACTTACATTTCACCAAGAAACATCATAGCAAACCCTAGATGTAACACCGTCCATCAAGAGAAATGCCAAAAAATGCCAAGAGAATCTTCCTTCAACAAGTGTGCCTCACTAAATTAGCCAAAACCCTAAAGTAGGGCGCAAATTTCAGACCTCACCAAGTGGTGAGTGAAAGATGATGATAAAATGAGAGACAAAACCCTCAATATATAGTGTATCAATGACCTAATTTTACTTTTTTAGGTCATAAAAAGGCCGACAAGGCCATAATACCAAAATAATATTGTTTTTACATTAAATTGTCAAATTAAAATCCTAATTGGGCTGCAAAGAGAGTAAAAGCCCCTTCAAGGGAGTCACTAGCCCTTTTTAGGGCAAATGAGACATCCTGGAGCAAAACGTTAGCCCCCCAGGGGCCTCTCCAACATGCCACACATGCCACTGCTACCCGTCTGCCTACAAAAGCGTCCATGAAGCTGGATGACGTCATGGTGAAGATGGGGACGTCCTAAGCCTTCCAAGGCTAACGTTCCATTGAAAAGGGGTCATTCCCCTCAGGTCCAGTCCTACCGAAGTGTCTCTGGTGGAACATCCTCCTCCTCTCAGGTGCAAAACCCCTGATCAAGCTCTAACCTGTCCCTGCCCCCTGATGGGGTCTCAGCATCCATCTGGTGGGCTCTTCAACCCCATGGAGGTCCAAAATGGTCATCTCCCCATGTGTACCGATCCAAATGGTACCTGTCCATCGGGCATGGTCCTGCACATCAAAAGCTACACCCTCGATGGGCTCATCAATCACAGGGATCATAGCAATGTCAATCACATCTCATCATCAATATTGTTAAACATATGCACAAAACCCCTAATACATCAGTCAATAGCTCAAAGACATTACAAAAACCTGCAATACAAGGTTAGAGAAAAGGCCAAGGCGTCCTATTGGGCTAGTGTCCATAAGAAAAGGAAAGTTTCCAGAAAGATGTTATCCAAGCCATGTAAGTGAGGTGATGTGGCTAGGGGATGCCCAAACATGTGGTTGCAGTGAGGGTCAAGGATGCATAAGTGTTACCTGTGGGTGCCTTTGTAGAAGGCGAGCTCTACCTGTCATGGATGCATTTTTTCCAAGCCCATTCTTGCCTTTATTCTTTTTATTCTTATTTTATTCTTTTATTTGTCTTTCTGTTCAAGAACTAACCAGGGGACACTGCCTTGGCATCGTGACCAGAGCTGACAGCATTACCCACAAGCACTTTCACAGACATGAGAAGGTTGGCTCATGATGAGACCCCCTTTCCCTTGGCCATGCAACCAAAGGTCACTGCCCTGGCATGGTAACCAGATGGTGGCAATGTCATACTATTAGGTACCCATGGACCTAATAGGCTAGCTCGTGATGAGACCCCCTATCCTCTGACTAGGTCTTGTTTTGTTATTTTCCGGGTCCCTCTTGTTTCTTGCTAAGAGGCCTTTTACTGCCATCTCAAGGATCCCTGGGCGAAGCATCCCGAGGTTTTATTTCTAGGCTTTTGTCTTTTACCAGTTGCTTTTACCTTCTGGGCGTTTAGCCCCTTCTTCCCACGAGATAAGGTGCAATCCTGTAAATAGGTCAACCGATGCCCGGACAAGGGGAATGGGATAAATGAGTAGGAGATAAGATGAAACAGTGGTGCTATGATAGGAGCGAACGATGGCTTTTCAAAAATCCCCCCAGTGGCAAACCAAAACCTATGGGCACAGGCTTGCTAGGGCACCCTGTCAATTCCCCCAAGCATGGTCAAGTGGGCAAATGTAAGATCCAAGCAGTTGTTAGAGATAAAAAGAATCAGATGCATATATTTAAAGGTTTTAATGATCAAAAGTGACACATACCATGATACCTGGACCAATTACCTCACGAAGCAAGAACCTTCTCCAATACAGGACCAAGCCGATGGTGATGGATGTTGCTGCTGCTGACAAGACAAAGCTGATGGAAAAAGAAAAGGATGGGCCCTCCAGTGCCATGCTCAAGTCAATCGTGCTCTTGGTACTCCATGTCTAGGACCTGTGGGCCTCGAGACATGATCTCCTAGTTATCCCTAAAAAGCAGGGATAACATCTGGCTCCAACTCGAGGACATGTGCTCACCATAGAGCGCATGAGAACCTCAGCATCTCTGGCATAACCTGCAGACCTGCTCAATCTCGATAGAAGTATCAGTAATAAAATCGGGGTGGTAATGCCACCCCAGCATACATATACATATATATGGACTGTGTTGCCATCCTAATGCACACTTGCTAACGTGAGCTAAGTCCAACTCACTTAGTGTGCCCTCGGAGACACAATGTCTAAGTTCCAAGTCCACACTGTCACCTTGACTGGAACTTCTTCCTTCTAGGCTTACTCCTAGGGAAGCCAAGGGGGGTAGTCCCTAGTTGCTAAGTTAATTTTAAAGTTAATGTTCTAGGAGTTAGTTTTAATTGGTTAAAAGGCTAAGGGGAAAACTAGCCTAGGATGCTCAAGCAGCAATGCAAGTGCAATTTTATTCTATATGTAATTCAGCCCTTTCCCTAAGTCAACTAAGGACTAGTGCCTAAGGTTGGGCAATGGGGTCAACTATGTTTGAGGATGGTTCAATTACAAAATGTTTACAACTTAATCAAGTTAAACTACCCCAAACCAGGATTAAGATTACTTACAAAGAATAAAAGGTGTTATCAAAGTTCACAACATATACAAGATATACAAAGATGTACAAAGATACAAGAATTGTAAGTGTTCACAATTTGCCAAGCATGCCCCAATAGCACTTACTCTATTGGACTGCCTTCACTGGCTACAATCACACAAAGCACTCAAGGATTGAAGCAAGTGATGCCTCCCCAAGTGGGATACTCAGTCACTTACTTGATCCACACCACAAAGATGATTGATCAATAAGATATTCAAGATAATAATCCAATGTTCACACCAGCATGAAAGACAAAGATATGTAGTTGCAAGTAGATAAATATAACAATGAAATAATCACGAGTTATGTTTGCCTATCGATACATCTACTTCCCCCCAAGCATACACAAGTGATCTATGCAACTAAGTGTAATTTCTTAAGGATTTTAATTTCCCACCCCCTAGACTAGGTGTGTGTCTCAAGCTTCCTCCTCCCCCAAATAACTGTCCGGTGCTCAAGATAGTAGGGCTATGAGTCCCTACCCTAGCTTCCAAGGTCAGCCCGCACCTAGTAAGAAGTAGTCCAGCCACGGGATCTCCCCAACGAAACCACGGGACGGTCCCCCGCCACTACCGCCTGGATTGTCCTTCAAACTCGTTTTAGATGGTGGAGGGAGATGAATGAGGCCCCTAAAATGTTGCTATAAGTTGTTAGGACCCTCGGGTGGGTCTTTAGGTGTGTTGGGTGTATTTTTAGCAAGTTTTAGACCCCTTTAAAGTGAGTTTTTAGCGTATGGCC
>ML813760.1:166585-195476 GCA_009831015.1 Picea engelmannii | reverse complement strand
TAATAGTTTCAGATCAATTCATCAAATATTCTGTGCAGGGCACACTCTACAAGGTTGCTCTCTAGAATAAGCTAGAATTCAACAAGGTATGCCATTTTTTCTATAACTCCTTTTCTGAGAGCTTCACCACCATTATCAGTTCTTAAACATTTAATGGATCTACCAATTCTATTTTCCAATAAATCTCTAAAATGCATGAAAATTGTAAATACATCATCCTTACTCTTTAACATATAGATCCACACCTTCCTAGAGAAATCATCTATAAAAGTTACAAAATATGATGATCCTCCATATGAAATAGTAGGGGATGGTCCCCAAACATCAAAATGGATATAATCAAGGATTCCTTCACTGGTGTGTCTTTCGGTTTTAAATCTCTGCCTATTCTGTTCTCCATAAATACAGTTCTTGCAGAAATCTAACTTTAAAGACTTTAGACTAGGAAGTAACTTGTGATCAGTTATTACCTTTAATCCTTGTTCAATCATTTTACCCAACCGTTGATGCCACAGTTGAAAAAAATCACTATCGTTCTTAGATACTGCTGTCACATGATCTGATTCAGTCCTCCCTTCTAACAGAAACATGTTACCAACCTTCTTTTCTTTCATAACCAACAGAATTCCTTTGTAGACCTTCATAACTCCACCTTGAACAATAGTCCTGTAACCTCTTGTGTCTAAGACTCCCAAAGAGATTAGGTTCTTCCTAAGATCAGGTACATGTCTTACATCAGTTAGTATTTTAACAGATCCATCAAACATTTTAATTCAAATGCTACCAATTCCCACAACTTTAGATAAAATATCATTATCCATGTAAACTACTCCATCATCTATGGACTGGTAAGTAATAAACCAGTGTCAATGAAGACACATGTGGTTTGAATCACCAGAATATAATAACCACTGTTGATCATGACATGAACCAATACTAATTGTTAAACATTCATCAACCATACCTGAACCTGTTGCTGAACCTATTTCAGTTGCATTTGCTTCCTTCGTCTCTTTTGGAGGGTCTTCTTTGGAGGCTTGTTGTCGCTTTCTATTTCGGCCCTTGGAATTTGTCCGAGAGAAATCCCTCTGACCATGTCCTCTTTCTTTAGGTTTTCCTCTGAACATCATCGCCTTAGATGTAGAGGTTTCTAGATTGGATTTCTTCCTCGTTTGCTTATATAGTAAAGCTCCAACATTATCATCAATCTCAATACTTTCTGTTGAACTGAAACTAATAGAGGTAACAAAGTGATCCCATGACATGGGAAAAGAACACAATAATGTAATTTCCTTATCTTCGGATTCAAATTTCACTCCCATGCTTACCAAGTGGACTAGAAGAGTATTGAAAGTATTTAGACGATCAATTATTTTTGTACCTTCCTTTGTACCTTCCTTCATGCACAAACTGTACCATTGCCTTTTCAACAAGATCCCGTTTGTCAAGGATTTCATCATGTACATGATTTCCATCTTTGACCACAAACCAACTACTATCTTCTCTATAACAATGTTAAACAATCCATCGTCGCCCAAACATAGGCGTATGGCACTCAATGCTCTCACATCAATCTCATCCCAGTCTCTGTCTGTTATGGACGTGGACTTCTTTTCTTATCCCAAAATCACCTTCACCACTCCTTGTTGCATGAGCAGATCATGCATCTTAACCTTCCAGATCTCGAAATTGTTCTTTCCATTAAAATTTTCAATTTTGAATTTAGCACTCTGCATCTTTTTCATTAGAGGAAACATACAAAAACAAACATCATTGCTTGTAATAACCAAGGCCCTTTCAAAAAAATATGTGGAGGAATAATGGTTTAATATTAACAAGGTTTTATAAAATATTTAATACAAAACCTTTTATCAACACCACCTTTTCCTCACCTTTTATTAAAAAGAAATTTAAAAAAATTCACATTTTCAATAAAAAAAACCTTCTTAAAAACAAATACACCTTTTAAAATTCCTCCACCCTTTTATGCATGCAATATTCCATACTATATTCCAAAAATATAGTAAATTTTTTGAAGTAACCTCCAAGTGAATTACTTGTTCACGTTTTCGATTTTAAAATGGAAATTCAATTTAAAAAAAATGTGTGACTTCATACCTTAAGTCCTTTTTAAAATATGTGAATTCCTTCATACCTTTAAAATTTTTCAACTCCAAATATATGCTTCAAAAAAATTTGCTTGAAAAAGGCCACCACACCTCCTGAGTGAGTGGACTGCGTGCGTGATTCAAAGGGATGTTGCACCTCCCATATGGTTAGACTGCGGAAATCAAAAAAAAAATTACATGGGGAGCCGTTGCACCTCTTGATGCATCCGGGCTACGGAAATTTCAAAAATTTATTTGCGGGAAGGTATATAGTAGTGGTTGCCTTGACCTTCGAGAGGAGAGACCTGTGGAAATTTGGATATCTATGCACCTCCAAAAAATTTGATGCCCTCGACTGCCTTCTCCTCAAACCCACTTTGATACCACTTGTTGAAATTTGCAAATGCAGAAACACAAATTTCACATAAGACAATCAATAAAAATGCAGACAAGAAACACAACAATTTATGTGGTTCACCCAAACGTTGGGCTATGTTCACCAAGCATAGGTATTGGTTGTCTTATTATTCAGATCAAGGAGATTACATCAAGCTCACACTCATCTCACACACCTCTAATTACACCATTTCCCCAATTCCCCTTTATGCCTCTACGGGCTTACATCAATAATGAACATAATTAGAATAGTTACACAACTAATTCTAAACTTGTGCATTCATACCAAATTGGCAGATTTGGTTGAACAAACTACCACAAAAAAGGCTCCACTAAATCTGCTCATATCTACTAAATCTGGGAAATTTGTTGGCATATTCAACAATATCCACCTTGACAACAATTACCCTGATACCTTGCTCTTGCTTTTGTTCATCACCTTTTCTGTAAGCCAAGAGAAGCCAAGCACCATCGTATCTTCTCTAACAGAACTGGTTTTGTGAACATGTCTGTGCAGTTCTCTTTTGTATGGAATTTCTCAAGAGAAACTCCACCTTCATCGATGACATGTCTTGCAAAATGGTACTTAATAGGTATATGTTTTGTTTTACTATTATAGGATGGATTTTTAGCCAAGTGAATAGCACTCTGACTGTCACAAAGTAACTTTGCTTTTTTCTGCATCCTTCCAAACTCACCAAACAAACCTTTCAACCAAACTGCCTCTTTGCAAGCATGTGAAGCAACGACATATTTTTCTTCTGTAGTGGATAAAGCAACAATGCTTTGTAGCTTTCACATCCAACTAATAACTCCACCTGCAAGAGTAAAGACATACCCTGAAGTCGACCTTCACTTGTCCATATCACTTGCAAAATCAGAATCAACATATCCACAGACTAACTCACGACCACTGTTATAGGTGATACAGTGATCACTTGTGCTCCTTAGATACTGTAACACCCATTTCACAGCTGCCCAATGCTCTTTACCTAGATTTTCCATATACCTGTTGACAACCCCAACTGCATGTGAAATGTCTAGCCTTGTACTAACCATCACATACATTAGAATTCCTACTGCATTAGCATATGGTATTCGAGAAATATATTCCTTTTCTTCATTTGTAGTAGGACATAAACTTGAAGAAAGATTAAAATGGGAAGCCAAAGGGACTGAAAATGGTTTCACATCGTTCATACCAAACCTCAAAAGTTTCTTCTCAACATACTTTTGTTGTGACAACCAATGCTTACCATGCCTCCTGTCTTTGAATTTCTCCATGCCCAAAATCTGCCTTGTTGCTCCTAGATCTTTCATATCGAACGTCCTAGCCATATGAGCCTTTAACATGTTGATCTCAGTTATGATTTTTCTTTCTAAAAGCATATCATCAACATACAATACTAAGATAATGAATATTCCATTATTCAATTTATTAAAGTAGACACAATGATCATACTTACTCCTTGTATAATTATGGCTCACCATGAAAGAGTCAAATTTCTTATACCATTGTCTGGGTGACCACCTTAGACCATACAATGATTTGTTGATCCTACAAACACATTTCTTGCTGCGATTCTGAATGAACCCTTTCGGTTGTTCCATGTAAATTTCCTCATCGAAATTTCCATGTAAGAAAGAAGTTTTAACATCTAGTTGCTCCAACTCCAAATCAATCAATGCAACTAATTCTAACACAATTCGAATTGAAACAGTCTTTACAACTGGTGAAAAAATCTCATGAAAGTCAATACCTTGTTTTTGAGAATACTCTTTCGCAACTAGCCTTGCTTTCTACCTTTCCACCTTATCATCAACACCCTTCTTCATCTTGTAAACCCACTTGCAACCTATTTTTTTTCTATCTTTTGGAAGTTCTATGAGGTCCCATGTAACATTCCTCTCTAATTCCTTCATTTCATCCTTCATCGTTTCTTTCCATTTATCACTGTTCAAACCCTTAACAACTTCCTGATAGCACGACAGTTCATCATCATTAGTACTTAAAGAAACTGATGAAACTAAATCATCATACCTTCTTGGAGGAACGTTGAACCGTGTAGGTCTCCTTAGGGAAGTTTGTGGCTCATCCACAATCTGTTGACTGTCATCATCAACCATGTCTTCCTCTGCTGCAGGAGGCTCTTCATGAACATCTTCTGAAATTTGTTTATGTTCACCTTCATTGGTTTCAAACTGAATTTGTTGATACTTTGGTGTTTCTTCTTGTTTCATTTTAACATCTATATTTGATTTGATGGGAGATGATTTATCAAATATTACATCTCTATTAATGGTGATCTTGTGGGCAGTAGGATCCCACAACCTCTACCCCTTAATACCATCATCATATCCAACAAAGATAATCCTTTTTTATTTTGGATCTAATTTAGAACGTTGATGTTTCAGAATCAACGCATAGGCATCACAACCAAAAACTTTAAGATTAGAATAATTACAAGGGTGACTTGTCCATACCTCTTTAGGAATTTTGCATTCTATTGCTTTTGATGGTGATCGATTCACCAGATAACAAGCTGTAGATACAGCTTCTGCCCACAGTTCCTGCTGCAATTTGGCGTTACTCAACATACTCCTTGCTTTCTCTAGAAGAGTCTTGTTCATGCGATTAGCAACTCTGTTTTGGTGAGGAGTATAGGCAGTGGGTTTATGCCTATCGATCCCAAATTCCTTTCAATAGTTCTAAAACTCCAATGATCTAAATTCACCCACATTATCAGTTCTTAAACATTTAATGTATATACCAGTGCTCTTTTCCACTAAAGCTCTAAACTGCTTGAAAACTTTAAATACATCAACCTTACTCTTTAACATATATATCCACACCTTCCTAGAGAAATCATCTATAAAAGTTACAAAATATGATGATCCTCCATATGAAATAGTAGGGGATGGTCCCCAAACATCAGAATGGATATAATCATGGATTCCTTCACTGGTGTGTCTTCCGGTTTTAAATCTTTGCCTATTCTGTTTTCCATAAATACAATGCTTGCAGAAATCTAACTTTAAAGGCTTTAGAGTAGGAAGTAACTTTCTATCAGTTAATACCTTTAATCCTTGTTCGCTCATATGACCCAACCGTTGATACCACAGTCAAACAGATTCACGTTCATTCTCAGATACCATTTTCTCATGATCTGATTCAGTCCTCCCTTCTAAGAAAAACATGTTACCAACCTTCTTTTCTTTCATAACTAGCATAATTTCTTTGTAGACCTTCATAACTCCACCTTGAACAATAGTCTTGTAACCTCCTGTGTCTAAGACTCCCAAAGAGATTAGGTTCTTTCTAAGCTCAGGTACATGTATTACATCAGTTAGTATTTTAACAGTTCCATCAAACATTTTAATTCGAATGCTACCAATTCCCACAACTTTAGATTAAATATCATTACCCATGTAAACTACTCCATCATCTATAGAATGGTAAGTAATAAACCAGTGTCTATGAAGACACATGTGGTTTGAAGCACCAGAATCTAATAACCACTATTGATCATGACGTGAACCAATACTAATTGTTAAAACTTCATCAACCATACTTGAACCTGTTGTTGAACCTGTTTCAGTTGCATTTTCTTCCTTCGTTTCTTTTGGAGGGTCTTCTTTGGAGGCTTGCTGTCGCTTCCAAAATTCCTTGTTCAGGTGTCCAAATTTACCATAACACCAACACTTGAGCTTTCTCTTTTTTCCCTTCAACTTTGAATGAGAGAAATTCCTCTGACCATGTCCTCTTTCTTTAGGTCTGCCTCTGACCATCATCGCCTCAGATGTAGAGGTTTCTAGATTGGATTTCTTCCTCGTTTCCTCAGACAATAAAGCTCCAACAGTATCATCAAAATCAATACTTGATGTTGAACTGAAACTAATAGAGGTAACAAAGTGACCCCATGACATGGGCAAAGAACACAATAATGTAATTTCTTTATCTTTGAATTCAAATTTCACTCCCATGCTATCCAATTGGACTAGAAGAGTATTGAAAGCATTTAGATGATCATCTATTTTCGTACCTTCCTTCATGCGCAAACTGTACGATTTCCTTTTCAGGAAGATCATGTTTGTCAAGGATTTCGTTATGTACATGCTTTCCATCTTTGACCACAACTATTGTCTTCTATGTAAAAATGTTGAACAATACATCGTCAGCCAAACACAGGTGTATGGCACTCAGTGCTCTCGCATCCATCTCATCCCAATCTTCGTCTATTATTGACGCAGGCTGCATTGCTTTTCCAAAAAGTGCCTTCACCACTCCTTGTTGCACGAGCAGATCGTGCATTTTAACCTTCCAGATCTTGAAATTGTTCTTGCCATTAAAATTTTCAATTTTGAATTTAGCACTCTGCATCTTTTTCATTAGAGGAAACATACAAAAACAAACACCGCTACTTGTAATAACCAAGGCCCTTTCAAAAGCTATGTGGAGGAATAATAGTTTAATATTAACAAGGTTTTATAAAAAATTTAATGAAAAACCTTTTATCAACCCCACCTTTTCCTCACCTTTTATTAAAAAGAAATTTAAAAAAAATCACATTTTCAATAAACAAAAAAAACCTTTTAAAAAACAAATACGCCTTTTAAAATTCCTCCACCCTTTTATGCATGCAATATTCCATACTATATTCCAAAAATATAGTAAAATTTCTGAAGTAACCTCCATGTGACTTGTTCACGTTTTTAATTTTATAAAGGAAATTCAATTTTAAAAAACCAGGTGACTTCATACCTTAAGTCCTTTTTAAAATATGTGAATTCCTTCATACCTTTTACATTTTTCAACTCCAAATATACGCTTCAAAAAAATTTGCTTGAAAAAGGAAGTTGCACCTCCCGAGTGAGTGGACTATGTGCGTGCTTCAAAGGGATGCCACACCTCCCATATGGTTAGACTGCGGAAATAAAAAAATAAAATTACATGGGGAGCCGTCTCACCTCCCGATGCATCGGGGCTGTGGAAATTTCAAAAGTTTATCTGTGGGAAGGTATATAGTAGTGGCCGCTGCGACCTCCGAGAGGAGAGGCTTGCGGAAATTTGGAGATCTACGCACACCCAAACATTAGGCTACGTCCACCAAGCACATAGGTATTGGTTGTCTTATTATTCAGATCAAAGAGATTACAGCAAGCTCACACTCATCTCACACACCTCCTCTAGTTATACCATTTCCCCAATTCCCCTTTATGCCTCTACCAGCTTACATCAATAATGAACAGAAATAGATTAATTACACAATTAGTTATAAACTTATGCAATCATACCAAATTGACAGATTTGATTAAACAAACTACCACAAAAAAAGCTCCACTAAATCTGCTCATATATACTAAATCTAGGAAATTTGTTGGCATATTCAACAACATGTATTGGATGCCTTCACAATTCCGATCCATGAAAATATCCATTCGATCCAACTACTGGCTCCGATCAATTCATTTTATGCACATTGTGATGACACCCATATGAATTTGACGTGGAACCATCGACCCGACGATTGGACATGGAACTGTCGACTTGGTTGGCCTCTATTGATCGACTGACCAAGGATCCATTGGAAAAAGCTTTGATGACATAAAGATTTTTCATAGTCGATACACCCCATGAAGTCAAAATTCTCACCATACAGAACAAGACATAAGAAGCACACAGAAGAAATTCATGTTGTAATCCAGTTCGATACACATCAAGCTCCCGGAAAAAGGTGAAGTCGAGCATTCAATAAATTTCTAGTCGAAATCAAGACTGTCGAGTTTCCGTCGAATTGGAGCGTCTGATTGAAATTTCTGGTCAAGTTTCTAGACGAGTCAAGGGAATATTAAGTTGAGCATAATCGACCCACCCTCTCCTTCATGGAGAGAATATAATTAAAATACACAAATTTATATATCAAATAGTACAATGGTTACTGTGAGGGTCGACACAATCACAAATCCGAGAGAAGGGATGCTTCTAATGGAACTTTGTGCACTCATCGACTAGAGAAGATCGACCAGTAACAAATTGTGTACACTTGGAATTCGGCATGTCATCTTTATTTTTTTTCAAATATCATATGTTGAGAGTTCCAAATAAATATTATATCGGGTCTTTAGTCATACATCAATGGAGTCAATGTGAAACATGAAAAGTTTTAAATATGTATTACCTGAAGAAAATGTTATAAAGTTAGTCTAGTCGACCTATCATCTATCAATAAAGTTGACTTGTATTTCAGTCGAATTGTGTCCAATCGACCTAATAGTCGATTCTAATCGACTCAACAGTTGAATATGTTTAGTTCAAAGTTGAGTATGTTTAGTCAAAAAGAAAAGCATATATGGTCGATTTTATCAGTTACATGATGTATTGGAAAATCTTAGTCAAAGAAGAAAGGAGGGGATTAAACATGCGACTTCTTCGAATACAGGTGATCCCCTCCACCATTGTAATATACGTTGGTCCTTAGTCGATGAGTTTGGGTTCTTGCCGACAATTGTTGACTCCTAGTTGATAACACACAAGCACTTGTAATCAATTCAACCTTATGTCATATCATTTGTAAGACTCCATACATTTACAAACATCAACAAAAATGTATTAAAGAGAAGTGGGAAGACAATATTGACGAGAAACAAAGCAATGAGCACATAATAGTTAAGAGAGATTTGATAATGAACATGTTGACAATGGTTAAGGGAATCCAAGAGAAACATATTTTCATAGATACACACATGAGAGCTTAAAATAAAAGATGATGACAAAAGAACGACTAGAATGATTGAACCCCTTGGTGTAAAATTTGCAGAATAGTTCCTGAGTTGTGACCTCAGAAGCCAGAAAGTAGAGAAATGGTAGGTTGGTCGAAGCATGGAGCTCCACTTTAGGGTGTTGTGCAGGTGTGAGATGAGACCAAGACTCACCACTCACCACTCTGAAGGTACCAAAGAGAAGTGTAACAATATTATCAAGAGGACCATTGTTGGGTGGGAGAAAAGCGTTGAGAGACTCACTGACTGCACATGCATCTACGAGATTAAAGATGAAGACTAAAGAGTAACAGGTCATTATCTATCTGCACACTTGCTCGGGACAAGCAAGGAACTGAGTGTGGGGGAGATGTTGAGGGGACCTATTAGGCCCTAATACTCATCAGATATATGTTATTAAACATTAGACTACATGATAATGTGTAATAAAATAAGAATATATGTAACAAGTGGTAAATGTAACTAAACAAAGGATTAGTTGGAGCGGGTACAACTATGCCAACCATTTAGCTATTGTATAAATAACCCTAAAGATGGAATACAAACTTGGAATGGAATCCCTTCCCCACATTTATCTCCTTCTTTCTTCGGATGTGTGTGCGTTGATGTGCATTCCAATGTAGTCTCCCTCTTGAATGCTTGCCTCAATTGCCTGGACTACAAGAGGAGGCTCTCTCTTGAATGCTTGCCTCAATTGCCTAGACTACAAGAGGAGGCAACTAATGTTAGTATAATCATAATCACAGTCTCTTATAAGGTGACTAACTTTTAGTAGTATTTCACGTAGTCATTCATTGGTTGACTTGATTTGTTAGTTTGTAATATATTTACTTGTTCATTTTGTCATTAATTATCATCATTTTGTAGTAGATTTACTAGTTTAATGAGTCATTAATTGTTGTCATCTCATAGTATACTTATTAGTTTAATTGGTCATTAATATTTTTTTTATCATTTTTAGTAATATATTTAGTGGTGTGATAAAGCACTAAACCAGTAGTATAATCCTCATCCCTTATATAAGACAACTAAAATAATAATAGTATATATATTTATTATTGCTATATATTTATTATCAATTTAGTAGTTGCATATTCATTATATTTATCTCTGGTTTAGTACTTTCATATTCATTACATTTGTTACTAGTTTTTTAGTTTTATATTCATTTTATTTTTTGTTCCTCATTATTATTCAATATAAATTTATGTGATGTGAATAATTTAAAAATTCCATGAATTTGTATAGTTGTGTCATTGTACAATATTGACATTGATTTAATATCAATGAGAAAAATATATAAAATTATATATACTTAAAAAAATAAATAAAAATGTCATGCATGCGATGTATGTTAAACTTGTATTAAACAATACTATAATCAATTAAATGTCACACATGTGAATTAGTGGAAAGAGAATAAATTTATATAAACATGCAAACTCACATTTATTAACAATATTACAAATAGTATCAAGTACAAACACATATAATTTGAACCACACACACACACACACACACACACACATATGTGTGTGTGTGAAAAGTCAAGTACTACAATATATTTGAGCTTCCCACTAAATATACACTAATATAAGATAATTATTGAACCAATACTAGTCCATGAAAAAAATTGTCTCCATATTTTTAACCACATCAAGTTGTGTGACAAGTACATGAAAATCAACTACATCAATGACTTTTCCAAATATTTCAATAGCCACTCACTAAAACATCATTTCGTCTCCTAAATTTTACATCCATCTTCTTCATATTCATATGGAAGTAGGATGTTACTTGTGACCTTAATGATATTGACGTTAGCATCTTTAGGACTTAGTGTCACTCCATGGATTGTAGAAAGTGAGTGAATTAATCCAAACACGACAATATTACAATCATATGGATCTAATATTTTAACTTTGTCACTTTCTTGGAGTTTATGTCCTTTTTACAATATTGGGAACTATCAAAAACAAAAAAATATACATAACTAATATTAGAAAAAAAATTGTTACAATTATATTCTAAAAATGTATATAGTTATTGAAATGACAAGATTGAATGCACTCACCAAGTCAAAATTTGAAATACTAGAGCTTGGCAGTGATTGGACATGTTCAACATCAATCTTGTCATCTTTTAGATTTTTCACAATGACATGTTTTCCTTTAATTTTATGCATGTGATCATTTCATCATGCACAAATCAAATATTACTCTTTCGAGTTACAACACCACCATCTTCTTGCAAGTGAAAAATTAAATGAAAATTTTCTTCACACATTAACCAACAATGAAATATATATATAATATGTGTAGCACATTAATATCTCTCAGAGAGTGAATTGTGTCCATCAATTCAAGCATAAATAACCAAACATTTTTGGGAGAAAATGTCTGCATCCCAAATATATCAAAACTAGAGAAGGTACCTTCATCAAACCACAAGAAATTGATTTATCTACTTATAGTAAACCAACTCCATGTTTAACATTTATGTGACTTTCTATAGGATTTGAAGAGTGCAAATTATACTTTAATTTCCTTGGGATGAAAAGAATATGTTTTCTCGACAATATAGAATAGAATTTCACAAGTGATAATCGGTCTATCAGATTGATTTACACACATGTATTGAACTCTGAATGATATTAAATATATGCCTAGGGAACTCTCAATTTGTATAAGTATGAGGAGCCTAGTTTGATTTTATGGGCATATTAACATATCATATAAAATTAATATGTCCATGAAACAAACTAACATTGAAACATTTAAGAACTATTGCACACCTTTACAAGACAAGAATATAAATATAAATGCAAGTTGCAGTATGCTTGGAAATAAAAACTTGTTCAGAGGGCTATCTTTTTCATCAATTTCTTCACTTGATTCAACATGTTGAGCCAAGTGAAGGGCTAAGTCATGTACATTAATGGGTTTTGAAGTCATGATGGTTAAATCATGCTCTTGGATCTTGGCAAGTCAATGTGAAAGTTTCCTTGAAAGATAAGTCTCTAAGAGAAAAAACTTGACAGCAGGTAAAAGGACTTTTACCAGTGTGTGCTTACCTAAGATAAAGTGGTGAAATTTCTCCACAACTTTAACAAGAGAGAAAACATGTTTTTCAATATAAGAATATTTGAATTCATCATCTCATGAGCCTTGACTCATGTAAGCTACTGGTTTTTCGTTACTCTGGTCATCACATTGTATGATGATAGAAGAGACTTCTTCCTCTGTGGCATTAGTATATATCATAAACTCTTTCTAAAAATATGGCTTCACCAAAACCGGTGTGGAACTGATTGCCTTCTTAATCCTTATGAAATCATTCTCGACGTCAACAGTCCAAGAAAAGGGGTGATCTTGCTTGAGAATATTGTGGATTGGTTTGACCATTACAACAAAATCAGGAACAAACCTACAGACAAAGTTGATAATGCCTATAAAGGCTTGAACCTCCTTTTTGGAAGTAGGAGCAGGAAGATTTAGGATAGCAACAATCCTTTTAGGATCTATGCTTATTCCTGAATCAGAGACAATATGCCCAAGGAGCTTTCCCTTGGTAATGCCGAAAATAGACTTAGAAGGATCTAAAGAAATGTTGAATTTCCTACATTGCATGAGAACATTTCTAACATGAACAAAATGATCCAATCAGTTCTTTGAATCATTCAAGTCATCAAGATAAATCTGAATAATCTTACTGATCATATCATCAAAATATATATGCATAGCTCTTTGGAAAGTGGAACCTGCATTAAATAAGCCAAAATGCATGCGTTCATAATAAAATGTGCCCCAATGTGTAATGAAAATGGTTTTGTATATATATGTCCTTTTTACCTTGATCTGATTATAACCAGAAAAACTGTCAAGTAAGGACATCATCTGTGACCCTGCAACTTGTTGCAAGATCATTCCCATATTAGGGAGAGGAAAATGGTCTTTTATGCTCACTCTATTTAATGCACAGAAATCAATGCACAGTCGGATATAACCAGTTGTTTTTCGAACGGGAACCAAATTGGAAACCCACACAGAATACTTAACAGGGAAAATTATCCCATCCTTCAAGAGTTTTTCCAACTCCTTCTGAATTGTCACTTCAAGTGCGGGGTTAATGGGTCTTTGTTTTTTCTTAACCGATTTTATGCCTTCCTTTATAGGTGTTGTGCCTCTTTCGTCACCTTGGTGAGAAAATAAGAGGTTCTTGCATGCCCAGTTGGGTCTTGTTGAGAAGGACAGCTGTAGAGGAAAGAGTTAGAGAAAGAAAAAAAAAACTATAAGCAAGAATTAAACTAATACAAACTAAAATCATAAGCATAGGGACATAGAGATAACAAAAAAAAAAAGACCCATGTCACCAATGTTTTTAGGCTGATCTATTGATGAAATCAAAGCACCAAGAAGAGGTGGATTGCTCAATGAAATGGTGCCGATGTGTTCTTGTCAAGGATGGAGTCCTTAAAACAATATAGGCAGCATAACATTACTTTGAATTCCTTGAGAAAATGAGGTGCATTCATGGCTTTTTATAGCATTGCATTGGGTTATTGTGAAACTGCTTTATAGTGTGAAAAGAGGCCATTTAGGGAATTATTAGGTCTTTGACCAGCCCACCATTCGGATCCATCCCAGATTTGGAGGTCAAATCAGCTTGGGAGCTGAACCATAAGTGGTTGGGAGGCCGACCATATTCATAAATGTGCCGTTTAGCAGGTGCGCGGCTTTTTGCACTAACAGTCGCGCATCGTGCGCGTATGTGCTCACTATACATTCCTGTTCCGCGCATATGCGCGCGCGCCCAACTTCTATAAAGCGCTCTTCAATTTTTCACTATTTTATATAGTTTTTCCCTTTTTTGAATGCTGTGAGATTAATTCAGGGCCGTGAATGACTTCATTACTGTTTGACGATGCTAAGTTCTTGTAATCATGTGCGAACGAAATTTCAGTGATAACAGATGCCCTCTGATGGATGAGGTTAGGAGCATACGTATAGCCGAAATCCATCAATGTTTCTTCTACTGAGAATGTTGTTTTTAAGAGAGAGCAATAGTGGGATCATTCAGAGCGATCCGTTGGATAAAAGAGGAACCGGTAGGACCCGACCTTCTATGAGGTGCGTAAAATAGAAAATTGTGTACAAACGAGGTGGACATGCCCCATGCTGATGTCATGTAACTCTGGAAAAAGAGGACTGAAGTGTTGGTGTAGATGACTGCAACGCCCTTGGGGGCAGTCATAATAGAGGTAGAAGACAATTCTGCAAATAAACATGCTTTGAATAGTAGGCATTGATCGCGGTAATAAGTAGCAGCGATGGTGTGGGCATTGATAGCCCTGCCAAGTTCAGAGGTCTTCAGCAAATAAAAAGAACTAACTGCAATAGTCGCAAAGTAAGACCCACCGTAACATGAGAAAGTGTTGGAATCGAATGCTACAGGGGTCAACGACAGCAGGGAGCAATGGTGTTTCACCCTGTGTTGTCCGAGATCTCTCATTGAGTGGAGAATGAGAATCAAGATACTGTCACCCTTTCGGAAAAATGGTGTTGATGTCGACAAAAGGGGACGCAACTCCCGGAAGCGAAGGGCTTCGTGAAATATACTAAGGTAAGGAAGTGACAGAGGTACATGGACGAAGCCAAGAAGTGGGAAGACTCTAGACTGCCCTTGGTTGGAGGATGTATGAGAGAAAAAGTGGCCGCAACCGTGTAACGAGGTTGAGTGTCAGGGGGACGACAAGACCGGTGATAAGTTGTGCCAGAGGCGGGACAAGGTGAACAAATTCAGAGGGTAGAGGTAAGTGATCTGTGGGGTGCTCTGAAGATATGGACGATGCCAGCAAGGGTAGATGAGAAGTAATGCTCCAACCAAGGGTGACATGGGTTGTGTGTGGCCAAAAGGAAGGAAGCAAGTTGCCAAAGGGGACAAAAAAAGAAAATGTAATGACTGGAAATAAAGGCGTTTGTACAATAAATAATGAATAATTCGGGTAGAAACGTACAAATACAGAAACGGGTGCCCCAGTGTGATATGGGTGGCCCGTGAAGGGAAAAAGTTGCTTGGAAGACTGATGAAGGGTGGGGGCCCCATTGGTGAGTTTCTGTATGAGGTAGGTGAAATGAAGGTAGGTTTGCAGATGGTCAAACTGATTGTGGATGAAATGGAGGGTACATGATACTGCGGTGATGCAGGTAAAAAATAGAACCGTAAAGAGATAATCTGGGAGTCCGTGTGGGAAAGCTAGCAAAATGAGGAGAAGGATTATGTGGTTGATTCGCAACATGATGAAAGACTATCAGGACTCCCATCCCTAAAGGGTAATGAAGAACATCATGAGTGTCAAAAGTGCCAAAAGGTTCTATAAATGGGACAACTCATGTGGGTAAGAATGCTACCGGGTAACAGTACCAAAGATGCAAAATGGAAGTGTGGGTACTGCAGAGCCGGGAATGGGGATCCTAGAGGTAAACATCAGAGGGTGTGACTGGAAATGAAGGTGCGATACAATGGGAAAGACTACATGTCAGTGCTGAGTATATACCTGAAGGGATTGCGTCGATGGATGATGATCAAGTACCTGCACACATGAAAACCAAATACCCAAAGTGAGCAATATCTGAAGAGAATCAAAGATATAAGTATGTGTTTGATAAATGTGACTATGCACGTGCGTACCTGACCATGATATGAAAAAAAAGCACCCCGGGGGCTCAGGATGAAAAGTGACCCAGGGATTGTTGTGATGTAGGTGACGGGATGTTGATCCCGTGGCTAAAGACAGTTTGAAAAATGGACACCTTAAACTCCTGGAATGGTGAGTGGAAGTTTGGAAAAAGGCCTATATATAGCTATAGGGCCCACATTGCCACCTCAGTTGTACCTACTGCAACAGTGATTGGACGAGCAATTTTCAGAGGAGATTTGGAGATTCGGGGAGGACGAGGTATCCAATTGAGGATCTGCAAGTATTAGGTTAGTGGTCTGATCATCGTACATAGAAATAGGTTTTCAATTTTTGGGCAGGGGCTGTATGGAGGGCCGTACAGAGGTATTTAGGGGGTCTGGGCCCCACATGCGCAGGCGATCGGGTGATAGGCGCGCATACGTGCGCGCCTGTCCACTGGTTATGCGTTCATGGGGGCACGGTAGAGGGAATTGAAGGCACGCTCGATAGGCGCTCTTGTGAGGTGAACAGGCGCACACCAATGCGCGTCTGTGGGTTAGACAGGCGCGCACATGTGTGCGTCTGTATGGTAAACAGGCGCGCCCAGGGGCGCGCCTGTGAAAAAAAAAGGTGCGCACTGATGTGCACCTATGTAGTGTACAGGCGCGCATGTGTGCATGCCTGTGTAGTGAACAGGTGCGCATTTGTGCGCGCCTGTGTAGTGAATAGGCGTGCATGTGTGCGCGCCTGTGGGTAACAAAATTGCACCTAGGAGGCAAGGTGGGGGTGTAAAAGAAATGATTATTTGTGATGTCTAGATGGTTGCTTGAGCTGACATAGGGATCTTTGTTTGTCTGCAGGTGGATGGCGGTGACGATGCCAGTGCGGTGGCGAGAGCGAGATTGGGCCCATTTACGAGATGCCGTGGCCATTGAGGGGCCTGGTGTGTGGGCGACTTTGGCAGCCTATGGGTTGCTAAAGTTCTTTGAGTGCCCGTTGATATGGGCACAGGAGTATTTGTTGCAGTTCCTGATCCAGATGTGGAGTCCGGAGCTACACTGCTTCCTCATATGAGGAGAGCATACCCCCTTCACTGCGGTGGAGGATATATATTTTTTGACTGGGATCCCCTTTCGGGGAACGCCCCTACCGACGGAGTCGGTGTTTCCCAGGACCATTTTTCTGGTCGATATTGGCCAGAGATACTGCTAAGGTCGGGACTTTATGTCTGGGACTGTGGTGAGTATCGGTGCGATAGACTCCCTGGCACATCACTGTATAGCGACGATAATTGTTCGGATATATGGGTCACTTGCGACCCAACGGATTAGTGGTGGCTAGCTATTGGTGCTGGAGAGAGTGTTGGATGGCGAGTGGTTCGCTTGGGGGCTGACGCTTCATGCAAGGATGGTGGCACAGTTGGACCATTGTCGGTCCACTAGTGGAGGAGAGTTTGCTTTTGGGTCCATCCTAGTGGCCTGATTTTTAGAGAGGGTGCCGATGTTGCGCCCGAGGATATTACTAGAGATGTCGGGGGAACGAGAGCCGCAGTTGAGGCAGTGGTCTACAGTTTTTCTTCATCACGATGGTGGCAAAGGTGGCCACCTTTTTTCAGCAGAGGCGGCACAGGTGTGGCGACATATGCCGCAGGTGATACTGTGGTACCCCTATGCTGGGGTGGACTTCCAGGGTGACCCAGACATGGTGCTACCTCCAGGGGAGGTGTTTGACCATCAAGGTATGTTTAGTATTTGGTGTGCATGTTTGTGGTTTATGTTGTTTTTTTGAGATATTAGTCCATATGTATATGATATAGATGCTTATACTATCTTTTGTTGTTGTTTTTTGCATGTGCAGATGTGGCACCTCGCGGGCACAAAGTGGAGATGTAGAGAGCATCGGCTCATAGAGAGTCGGAGAGACTACTGCATGGAGAGAGACGTCAGTGGGAGGATGTCGCGGGGTGACCAGCTGAGCCCGAGAGGGTAGCGAGGCGGCGCCGGTTCGATGACCCTGGTGCGGGGCCATCACACGCTCCTCCGGCGGCGGTCGGAGTGGATTTTGATGACATACGCCGTTATCTGGAGACATTTTTACATGATGTGCCTGAGGGCATGTGGACGTGCATCCAGGATGAGAGTTTCCTGGAGCAGTGTGTGGGGGTATCGCCCCCATGGCGGTCCATAGTGCATCGAGCAACAGTGCTGGCTGCTATGATGAGTGGACGCCTACCGCTGGGGCAGGAGGGTCCTGTGGGTGGACCACCACTGCTTGGGGAAGGTGGTGGTGGGCCGCCACCGCCTGAGGGAGGGGAAGGTGGTGGCGTGATAGAGGCACCATGAGTGGTGCATGATGTACATCTGGTTGTTTTTTGTTGTATATAGGCTGGTGAGCCCATGTTTTGTACCGAGGTGCTGCATTGGCCTACGGATACATGTATTTTTGTATGTAAACATTCGGATGGCCTGATGGGCCTTTATATATATACATGAGTATACATTTTTTGAGATTCATCTGGTGTCTACATGTTTTTTTTGTTGATGAGTTTGATGATGTCTATTCTATATATATACTGTGACATGTTTTCGTGATATGTTTATGTATGTGTAGCTTGATGTGATATATGCCAATCTAACACCATGTTAGCTATGTGATCTGTTATTTGATTCAATTGTCGTGGAATATGTGTAAATGTAATGGAATCAAAATGTCGAGATAACAGCGTAACCTGCAGGTATTTGCGAAAGAGGCACGGATCGCGTACATGGTACACATTGTTGAGCTGGAGAACGACTAGTTGAGAGTCGAGGAAGATGCTAAGGTGACGAATATGCTGATGTTGGGCATCGGCCAAGAGGCCGATGACCGCAGTGTATTCAACTTGGTTGTTGGTGGCTGGCCCCAAACATATGCCGCTTGAATGTAACATTTCATGTGAGGGGGTGTAGAGAGCCCAAGTAGCCGAAGCGAGATTTTGTGTCCAATGGCTGGCGCTGTCGGCATAACCAATGTGGTAGGCGGGTGGAGGAAGCATATGTCAATAGCATAAAGGATAGTTTAGACGAGAGGGGAGGAGAAAAAAAGATTAAAAACACTAGAAAAGAAATAACCTAAAGTAGAATGACTATTTTTAAGCATAAAATTTCTTGAGATACAACCCGTTGACAGGTTCTTTGAGAGGGAGGCCTTCAGGAGAGGCTAGGATGTATGCGCCTTTGGTGAGGCAATGTTGGATAATGTAAGGGCCATGCCAAAGTGATTCGAATTTTCCCTGGCCGAAGGTATCATGAGCGTTATAGTAAGCCATGATGAGGTTGCCTTCGTGGAATGATCGAAGGTTGACATGGCGATCAAAGGTAACCTTGGATCATTTTTTAGCTGCCTCGTTGTTCTGTAAGGAAGATCGATGAACTTCATCCAGAGACTCCAAGTTCAGCAAGCGCCGCTCCATTGGAGCAGTGTCAGGTAAAAGCTCAATTGCAGTGCGTAAGGTGGGAATTTCGCACTCGATGGGAAGAGTTGCCTCGACCCCATGGACTAAATGGAATGGTGTGAAACCAGTAGTGGTTTTCACTGCCGTTCGATAAGCCCATAGCGCAGAAAATAACATACGGTGCCAATTGGTTTTATGTTTATTAACCGTGCGCTGTAACATGGTCTTGAGGACTTTGTTAACTACCTCGACCTGTCCGTTTGACTGAGGGTAATATGGTGAGGCAAACTCGTGAGAGAAGCCTAACTGAGATGAGATTTCGACGAAGATCTCATTCTCGAAGTGTTTCCCATGGTCAGAAACGAGTTGGACGGGTACTCCAAAACGGGATATGACATGGTTAAAGAAAAAACGCGCTGCAGTGTCAGCGGTGTTGTTGAAAGTGGGCATAGCTTCGGCCCATTTGGTAAAGTAATCAACAACGACAACAATGTATTTGTGACCATTGATGGAGGGTAGATTACAAGTTATAAATTCGATGCCCCATTTACAAAAAGGACCGGCAGTAATGACAGGGTGAAGAAGAGCAGAGGGAGCTCAGGCTTTGTTGGCATAGAGCTGACATTGCTCACATCGTTTCATGGCATGAATGCAATCATGAAACAAGGTAGGCCAAAAGTAATCGGCTCAGATAATATTTTCAGCAGTGGATATACCCGACAGATGGCCCCCACATGCACCGCTGTGGCAGTTGTTTAAGACTCTGTCAGCCTCGTCAATAGTCAAGCATCGACGAAGAATGTTGTCGACGCCCCGCCGGTATAGGATGTCTCCGATGAAGAGGTAGCGGGGGGCCTGATGACGAATACATCGACGATGATCTCGTGAAAGGTGGTTACCGAAATTTTGAGTTCGGAGGTAGACGAGGAGGTCACCGTACCAAGGATCATCCGAAGTGATGTAAAAGAGATGTTCGTCGGGAAAGTCGGTGTTGACGGGGGCACTGGTGGTGTCAGAGGGGAGGGCTGTGACAAGTTCGGCAAGAACGAGGGCCTTCTTACTCTTAGGTGTTGAGAACTCGAGGTCGTACTCCTGAAGGATAACGATCCATCGAGCAAACTTGCCGATGACTAAGCAAGTACTGCATAGGGTTGGAATCTGCGACGACCTTTGTGGTGCAAAGCAGAATGTAATGGCGCAGTTTCTGGACTGCAAGGACAACTGCAAGATCAAGTTTCTCTTCGTGTTTATACTTCAAGGGTGGTCCTGAGAGGTTCTTACTAATGTAATAAATGACATGTTCATGATTTTCATCTCCGAGTTGGATGAGGACGTCGGCTACTGATACAGCTGATGCTGATACATAGAGGATGTAGTCACGATTATAGTCAGGTGCACTAATTAAAGGTGCATTTGAAAGCGCTACTTTAAGATCTTCAAATGACTGTTGGGCATAGTCATCCCAGTGAAAAAGGATGTCGTGATGTAGTAAGCGAAGGAAACCATGTGCACATATGGAGTAATCTGGGACAAAGCGTCGAAGAAAGTTAGATTTTCCCTGAAGACTTTGAAGTTTCCGTAAATTCCCGGGAGGTGGAATTTCGGTGATAGCTTGGACTTTGAGGGGGTCCACGGTAATACCGCTTTGGGAAACAATAAAGCTGAGAAGGCGCCCTGCGGTGACGTAGAACACACACTTGAGAGGATTCAAGCGGATGTTGTACTGACGACACCGTTGAAAGATGATTCGTAAATCATCGAGATGCTGGGTGCATTTCTTGGATTGAGCTTTGAGGTCGTCCAAGTAGGCAAGGATGATTTTAGCCAGATCATTGAATATGTATGTCATCGCCCGCTGGAAAGTTGCGCCGGCATTTTTTAAGCCGAAAGGCATGACACGATATGTAAAGGTACCCCACGGGGTAGTGAATGCAGTTTTATACTGATCGGCTGGGTGGATTTGAATTTGGTTATAGCCAGAGAATCCGTCCATAAAGGAGAGAGCCTCGTGGCCAGCGCAGTCGTCGATAATCTGATTGATGAAAGGTGTTGGAAAGTTATCTTTGGGACACGCGTTATTGAGATCGCAAAAGTATGTGCAAACGTGGATAGTCCCCTGTTTTTTGTCGACGAGTACAGGGTTGGAAACCCATGAAGTGTAAGCGATGGGGTAAATAAACCCGGCTGCACGTAATTTGTCAATTTCGGCTTTGATAGCCGCGGGTTTGGATGGGTGTAGCGGTCGTTGTTTTTGGCGAACTGGTGTGATGTCGGGCCAGGTGTCGATACGATGTTCGACAATAGAAGGATCGAGGCCAGGCATTTTTGTGTATGACCAAGCAAAAATATCCCTATATTCCTGGAAGAGGGATTTATATGCGTCGATTTCCTGAGGAGTGTAAGCAGCTCCAATGATGATTTCTTCGATGATGCCATTTTTAATGGAAATGTCGATTTTGATGGTGGGGGAAATGTTGGCCATATTGCCTTCTTCAAATGCATCAGGAGTTGGAATGGGATTATTGAACCAATCGATAGGTCCTGATGGGATAAAATCCTTGGTTTCGACTACATTAATGGGGTTTGGGTTAGGAGGCATGGAGGCGTCTTGTGGAGAGAAGAGTGTGTGGTGGTGTAGGGCATCCCAGGGAGAGTCTGGGTGGTTTAGCTCTTCAAGTATTTCCTCTTCGCAGTGGAAATGTCGGGAGTACAAGGGGTCATGAGGAGTGATCTTGGTGACCGTGGTTGGGTGGTTGCCCCCTGGTGAAGAAACAGGGGGAACATGGTTAGGAGATGGTGCGGGTTCACTCGTCATAAGCCATATATTGAAGTACTGAGGGGTACCCGTGGTGGTTGGGTGGAGAGTGTCCGTAGTGGAATGAGCGAGAGAGTTGGGGGGGTTGTGGGGTAAATCCTCAGAGATGTCATTGAAGAACCGTGGAGGCGTTGGGAGTGCCTTAGGTTCGAGAGAAATGACCTGAAGATCCTCTAGTGACAAGGTAATGTTAACTATTGCCTCTGCGGGTCGATGAAGCAAGGTCAATTGACGTTGCCTGTATTCCAGGATCACAGGACACTGATATGTAAAATGAGCTAATGAATCACAGAGAGAGCAAGGGCGTCTCATACGTTCATTGACTGAAGTGGTGACATAGCGGATGTCAGTGATATTTGTTGACAAGGTCATAGCAGGACGGGGGTTGTTCTAGAAGTTCTGGCGTATAGCCGCTAATGTCTGCCGAAAGCGTGACAGTGCTGGGCAATGATGGGTGTAATGGCCATATTCTGAACATATAGCACAAACGTATTTGGTCCTTAACCCTTTACTACTGGAAGCGTGGGTGATAGTGGTGGGACTAGCAGTAGTGGCGGGTGTTGTGGGAGTTTGATTGAGGGGGATCAAATTTCGTAATTCAGGTAGTGATGGAAAATTGTTGGTTTGGTGGCCCTCTTTCTCACATAGATTGCAAGGTGGTGGGATGCATGGAGGAAGTGGAGCGGTGGGCTCTTTCTTCTTTCTACTACCCCCAGCTGTAGCCAAGAGGTTAGTGAGTGGGGTGGTAGTGGGGGTAAGGACGGGAATCGTCATGGGGAGGCCTTTCTATGGGGGAAGGGATGGTCGAGGGACCATCTCAGGTGGGTGTAAATACCACATTGGGATTGCTAACACCATATTGGGTAGTGTGAGTGTTGCGGCTACTTGAAAAGCTTCTATACCGGGTGGAGGGTAAAAGAAGGGAATTTGAGTGAGGGGTTGGGGAACTATCTCCCAAATGGGACTATGCCCCTGAGGGGATGTGGATTCGTGGACTGTTGGGGTCGACGAGTGCGCAAGAGGCTCCGACGGGAGTGGTTCTGCGACTAGTGGGACGTCAGGAATGACGGAAGCCTCCTGAGGAGGAAGAGCATCCTCTGTGTGAGTTCCATTAGATGAGATGACGCACACTTGATTAGTAGGATGAAGGAGTGGTGGTGCTCCATGGTATGTTCCTAACAAGGATGGATCTTTAAAAATCCCAGGACCCATCTTGACGAGTGGATATGCATCTTGGTTTGTGTGGATGAGTGGAAGAATGTTATCGAGGTTGGAAGATGGGTTAGGCTCATAATGTGAGACTTGGTCGATGGTCACGATCTTCCCATTGTGGGGGAACATCATTGTTCGAAAGACAAAAGATGCCACTGCCTTCATAGCGTACATGTACCTACGACCGGACATGATATTATAATCGAGAGGGGCATCGATAACTTCAATGTCAATGAGAATAGTCTTGCCCCCGAGTTCAATGGGGACATTTTGAAAGATCCCTTTAGGAGAGGATGGTCATTCGTCATAAGCTCGTAATGTGATGGAAGAGGGTATGATCTCTGGGGAACCAAGTTTCTGCCATACTGTTTTGGACATAATGCATGTAGATGCACCTTCATCGATGATACATCGATGAACTGTGATGTTCCGAATTTTTACTGGTATTTGAAAAGCGATCAAGGCGGGAAGACGAGGTTCTCCGTTGTCAAGATAAAAGGTGATGAGTCGAGTATCGGCAGGGTTGACTGCCCCCAAGGCAGAAATTAGTGATTTCCACTACGTAGGGCAAGTCTGGAGGACTTCCAAGACTGACATGGAAGCCGGGGATTGCGCTAAGTCGTCTACCAAACTATAGTTATGAGCTGCCCTAGCCTGTGGGTTGTGGACATTCCTATGCAAGGGGATATGAGGGATGCGTAGTGGTGGTTCGACGGAAGGGCGAGGGATCACCAACGGGGGTCCCGTTGGTGTAGGGTTTGTCTCTGGAGAGATGGGAGTAGACTCAGTGGGTGTATGATACTGACGATTATGTGTTTGCAGGAGGATTTCTTCTTCACTGGTGAGGAGAATTGTACGCTCTACTGGATTGTTGGGGTTGAGGTATTGTCCCCCTTGAGGTGGGGGATGTTGTGTGTCCTGTTGGGTGTTTATCACACCTTGATGTGGAATAGGATTTTGCAGCACGGCGGGAGGGGGTTGTTGCACATATTGTTTTGGTGCCTGCTAAGGGGAAGGTTGTGCAGGAGAATGGGGAAGACTACCAGAGTCTTTCAACCATTTAAAATCAGCGATCTGGGGGCAATGGTGAGTGTAATGACCGAACTCACCACAAAGGGCACAAGGGAAGATGGTTTTAACATTATTTCTCCCTTGGTGTTTATTATTGCCCCCTTGGGGGTTTTGGTTCCCTTGGTTCTGGTTGCCCCCAGTGGGTTGGTGCTGTGGGGGTTGATTCCCGCCTTGACCTGGGTTGTTATTATTCAGGTTTCGTCCTTTCTTCTTGGCATTGTTCGATGGGTGATTTGGGTTGGCTATATTCAACTATTCAAAACTTTGGTATTGTTGAGCAGAAAAAGGTTGCACAAAATTTACCCCCGCATGTGGATGTGGGGGAGCCATGGGTTGTGGAGGACCAGGAAATGGGAAGTATGGGTTTTGTGGTGGTACCGATCCATAAGGTACATAGGAAGGCGTAGTGCTTTTTCTAGTACTATAAGTTGATGTTGAGGGAGTACCACTATTTGTGGGAATAGGTGGATGTATGGGAGGTGTCGGTGGTGGTCCACTGATGGGTGGAGGTATAGCAAAAGGGTATGGTTGTTGATAAGGGGGTGGGGGGTAATAAGAAGTGCCCCCGTATGCCAGCGGGTATTGAGGTTTTCCATACATCGGTGGTGGTTGGGGTTGCGTACCATTGTGTGTGGTGGCACCGATTAGTCTGTCCGCTGAGTGAGACATCCCAGGTTTGTCTTGGCCAAATGGCACGGGTTTTGGAAGATTAGGAAGTACCGTGTATAAGTATCCTAACTGTGCATAGATGAGGTCATATTGTGGGGGCTTACTGATGGATTCCTCTTCGGATTGAGGGAAGGTGGAAGCTACATCCTTTCCAAGGAGAGAGACAAGTGATCTAAGAAACCAGTCGAGACATTGTTGCTTGGTGGTTTCTGCTTTGCACAAACTACGTCGCCTACGCCACTCATGAATGTGGTCAGCGATGTGTATGGCTGAGGTTTGTTTGAAGTTAGACAGTTGTTCTAGAACATTGTCGTGGAGGATGGGTAATTGGAAGAAGGTCAAAAAAGCTTTGGCCAATGACTCAAAGGTCACGTGGGACCCTGATTTTTCTTCGACATACCATTTAGCTGATGGGCCAGTGAGTGTGCATTGAAATAATCGCAATCTGATGGAATCATCCATAATGCTATTGGAAGAGCACCAAAGATGAAAGGTCATGACATGATTGGCAGGGTCATCCCCTGCCTTTCCTTTAAACTTTGGTATGTCTGAAGGGAGTTTTGTTGGCATTGTAGGCCATGTGGGATCATGCAATATAGGATCATTTTTGAGTTTGGTGAGATCTGGTATGTTGAGAGAGGCCAAATATGGCATATGTAGTGGGGGGGGAGGGTTATCTCTGGCCATAGTGTGTTTTAAACCTGACCCTTGATGGGGACTAGGTGGGTTGGTGCTCCCTCCTTGAGAGGAAGTGGGTCCCCCGCTTCCGTGTAAAGGAGAGCGAGTGAACGGATGACCTTGGGAAGTAGACCCAAGTAATGTAGAACCAAGCAAAGTTGATCCTAAGATAGTAGCACTCACAGGAGTGTGTGAAGGAGGTGTCGATGAGTGGGCACGACCAAATACTCCCCCTAAGATAGGAGGGAGGTTGAGCAAGCGTCGTGAACGACGGGGGTTTTGTGGTTCCCCTATGATGTCAGACTTAGTTGTGTGAATATGTGCAAAAAGTGGTGAGAGAAATACGGAAATAAGAGCCTTTGCGTTGAATGTTTACACAATATATATATCCAAATCAAACTGTAATCAGATGTGCATCATACATAAAATGAGAAAGAAGCATATATGTGGGTAAATGGGTTTTATCCGCGTGGGGGAATCAAAAGAAAGCAAATGCTCGTGTCATAGAAGACGTAATGTCCTTCCTCTCAAATAGAACTCGACCTTCCAATAGTACTCAACAGTGGGGTCTGAAGTCACTGGAAGAGAAACTAGTGAAGGATGAAATAATCGGTTATAATGAGGGATAAAGGGGGCATATCTCGAAAGAGCTGGCAATATTTCCCAACAACCACACAAAATTCAATCAAGGTGCAATTGCAGCCCACAATTGCCACCTGGGTAGATGTCCTAAATTTGGTCGCTAGGTACCTCGGTCAAAGTGCGGCATTTAGATTTTTGGCCTAAGAAATGGGTCACAGGCTGGATCCTGTCCAAGAGGTGGGTGCCTCAAGGGAGGACACACAGAACAACCGGACCTCGGCCTTCAACCCTTCACGGGTATCTCCCTGCCTTATGGTGATTGGAACACTTGACTTGGAGGATTTTAAGTTCCCTGTTTGACGACCTCTATGTTTGACAATGTGAGAACCAGATAACGGAGAGTTATTTGGATGCCTATCCCCAAAATCCTACCTAGACTAAAAAATTTCTTTTGGCACCTCCTGTGGAGGAAAACTTAGTGAATTTTTAGAAAGATTTTAGATGTAGTTGTTTTGGGAGATTGAGGGTGTGAACCAACCTCGTTGATTTAAAAATGGGAGTGGATAGTTGTTGGCAGCCAACCCATTTTTTTGATTGCTCTCAAAAAGCTGCCTACACCCCTTGCGGTATCATGACAAATCATTGTCACTTTATGCTAATCGACATTCGTCTTATCTTTATGACCATCGCAATTCAATTTCGTTTTAGTTTTCACAACTGCAAGTGTGAAAACACTTCTTTTCATTGATTAGATTGCAATCGTTTTTGGTTAATGCTCGATCACTGGTTTATCATCTAATTGCTAAATGTTGCATTAAACTTATATTCTTGAGCATTATCCTACCTTGATTGCATATTTGGATGTATTTTTGTTAAACCTTTGCATGAAAAGTTATCGTTCTTGTTCTGGTCTTATGAGAATTATAATGGATTTGGTCATATGGTTTTTATCCTTGCCTTGGACTTTTACTCGATTATTATATGAAGGAATTTTGATTGTATGGTTCTAAAGCTTTGGAATATAAACATATATAATATGCACCGAATGTATTGACAAGTTTACAAGGTATGGAACAATGGTTTCAAGGCGCATAAGTTAATCATGCTCAAATTGATATTTGGCATACTATGTTTGCAAAATTGGATTATACGTTGAATATTGTTTGATCCCGAGCTATGTATTAGCGCTAAACCCTGTGATTAAGCGATTGAATGAACGGTGGAATTGGCATGTTGAATTGATAGTTAATGCTGGTACTGTGTTGATTTTAAAGCTTAACACTTGGCACGTTGTTATCATATGAGGTGTTGGTTCTGACTCGGATAAGTGGCACATAGAACTGGTGATTCACCTGTTCGCTGGTCGATGCATTTGTTTTAATGATTATGGTTTTAAACAACTCTGTACAGATCATTAATGTAATACGTGGTGATGGTAATCCCACCACCTTCGCACGCCTGAGTTGTTTTCGGTCGCATCCAGCATTCAAACTATGGAAACCCTGTTGCATTCACTCTGTGCATTGATCGATTGGTGTGAACCCTACCATGAGAAGAGGTTATGGCTCTTGTGGTGAGAGCCGAACCTAATGGATGTCAAGCGCTGTTAACATTTGATGGTGCATACAATGATCTTGAGGAATACGGGTGGCTTTCGTTTATAAAGAAGTTCGATGGTTTTAATACCTCTGTTGCTCGGAAATTTGCACTATCGTTTGACGGGTGCCGAGCTAAAGTTGGAGATGTCCAGCTCGAAATCACCGAACAATCTCTCAGCCTGGCAACTGGTCTACCTGTCAAGGGGCAGAAGTGGTCCAAAAGCTACAAAGTTTGTGATGTCCCGTGGACATTCTTGTTTCGGTCTCAGACAGTGAGGTCCTGCAACAAAGGTTTACCTGCGAAGATGTTGAAACCCCGCTGGCATGATTTGTTGATGATTCTCAAGCAATTTATCACTTGTGAAGGCAGGTATGGATTTGTTTTCCTATTTCATCTACGATTTTTTATGGTGTTTATGGGTTTCTAGTTAAGCATGCCACATTATCTACACCGAAGCTTATTTAAAATGGCTAAGAAATATAAGCGAAGTCAGGCTGACACTAGCCTTTTCCATGTTGGGTTGATTAAAATACTGGTTGTTTATGAACTTGGTTTACATCGAGATTCCTGGCCCGATTTCCTCAACCGCAACGGTTTTGAGGAATCAAACCCTCCTCTAATCGATAAGCCTGTGGTATCTGAGAGTAAATCTACCCCTGTACCCTACAGTGTTTTACTACCTAAACCCGAACCCGACCCACCTGTGAATTCACCTATGGCTGTCACTAAAGTTGCTAAGCCCATAACCACAGAGGCTAGGGAAAACACTACTGCTAGAAATAAGAGAAACGCGAGGATGATCTCTCGCATGGAGAGAAATAAGTCCAAGCCTCCTGCCAAAACAGAGCCTGTCATGATCAGTGAGGACT